>JASFAX010004599.1:0-38910 GCA_030737875.1 Allium sativum
CGAAATTTTGAATAATATTCATGTGTTTGAATTATTTTCAATTGTTGAAACTATATTTATTCGTTGAATAGAAAACCTTCATGTGTTGAATTGAAACTCATTCGCTGAATAGAAATTCATGTGTTGAATGGTATTCGTGTTTTAAATATAAAAATCACATTTTTACTCTATATATATAAATTATAGAAAACCTTCATGTGTTGAATCGATATTCATTCGTTGAATTGAAATTCATGCGTTGAATGGTATTCGTGTTTTAAATATAAAAATCACCTTTTTATCTATATATACAAACTATAGAAAACCTTCATGTGTTGAATCGATATTCATTCGTTGAATTGAGATTCATGTGTTGAATGGTGTTCGTGTTTTAAATATAAAAATCACCTTTTTATCTATATATATAAACTATAGAAAACCTTCATGTGTTGAATCGATATTCATTCGTTGAATTGAAATTCATGTGTTGAATGGTATTCATATTTTGAAAGAAATTGTTTTATAATAAAAATCCCATTTTTATCATCAATATGAGATATATAAAATAACCTTGTTTTGAAATAAATTGTTTTATAATAAAAATCCTATTTTTATCACGTATATTAACTATATAAAATAGTATAGTTTTGAAATAAATTGTTTTACATTAAAAATCACATTTTTATTATATACATGAATTGTTAAAAATAGTGAAATGTTGAAATAGAAGACAGTTAGATAAAAATATAATTTTTATCAAATGTATGAAAAGAATATAGCTTTGAAATCGAAGAATCGATATATATATAAATAAATAAAAATATATCGAATAACGAAGCTGCAGTTCATATTTTGAAACCGTGATTTCAAACGATTAGTGCGGGAGATCCGACCATCGGATTTTCCCGAAATCGCAACCGTTGTGTTCGCTTTGGAAATATCTTTCCAACGACACCAATTTTGTAAAAATCCAAGGGTTGGATTGTCTGGAATGTTTAATTCAAATCTAAAGAAAAACAGCGCCAGAATCGATTATATATATATATATATAATTATATTTAATCGAATAACGACGCTGCAGTTCGTATTTTGAAATCGAAACTTCAAACGATTATACCGGGAGATCCGACCATCGGATTTTCCCGAAACAGGAACCGTTGGATTCGTTTGGAAAAGATCTTTCTAATGATGTAAATTTTGTGAAGATCCAACGGTTAGATTTTCAGATATGTGTAAATCAAATCTGAAGAAAAACAGCGCCACGGCCGCGTTAGGCTCGAAGCGTCGTTTTGAATAAATTGGCTATTTTAAAATAAATAAAAATAGCGATAAATCATTATAAAATATTATAAACGATATGGATGTGAAATTTAGAAACTAACTGAAGGTTGGTTAAGTCGAACGGTTTCTTGGGTATTGATCTGATGTTGGTTTCGGCCTTCGGGGTTAATATTTGGGAAATCGTTCTCTTACTGATTGACGGTTAGTGACTAATGAATTGAAATGATGCGTAGTAGTGTTTGTGTAGCACTTGTTTATTATATACGCGAGTTGATCAGAAAGACCGGTTTAATCCCATTATCAATAACTGAATCGACGATAAGAAATCGAAGATGAAGACGGTGGTCGAAGACTGGAGATCTTCACCTCGTTTGGATGGTAACCTAGGTCCTGATTGGGAGGCATCCCGAAATATGGATAATGAGTGGTGATCGTCCAGACGTACGTGGTTATCGATGGTTTGCGAGGTATATAGTGCCTCCGGTTTCGTTCAGACCCAGAACGGACTTGCAAATGGACAGTGCGTCTGACATTGGAATTTATTCTGGGTGATTGATAGCTATCAGTTGCACGGTGTGAATTGCCTGTGTGGCATGCTAAGATGCAGTGATCAGGGCTTCTGTTGAAAAGCAAAGTCTTGTGGTGATGATCAAAGCCTCGCCTGTGTGGCGTAGCTTTGTGTATAACGTAAATTCGCGAGCCTCACACCCCGGTATGAACCAGAAAGGAGAGAGGACATCAGGGAGGGCCTGCGTTTCTTCCTAGCTAGAAGTGGCGTTTGTGGTTTTACACGCCCTGACGAGTTTGACTTATGTGGTTGTTGCTGTTGCGAGGCGCCTCGGATATATCGGTCGATCCGGGACCGATGGAGTCATTCGTTGACTCACTTACGCTCCAAAGGGCGGAGAAACGTAGTGTTCAGGCGTTTTAATCCACTCCGTGTGGACCGGCCCTGACGATCCAAGGGTCGATGCGTTCTGATCCTGAGACTCGGGCTAGGCAGTCTCGAAGTCGGTAAGGACTATCTTTTTCCTTGGTTCATGACGGAAATCCAATTTCCAAATACGTGACTGTGCGGTTTTGATTGTATACCTATATATGGCAACATAGTGGTATAGGGCATTAATGTCGTCTATGATTGATAGTTATGATTTGAAATTGTTTTTAAAACATATAACACTAGCAATAATATAAAATGCTTTTGTTTTATTCGTATCAAGCATATTTTGGTCGTTATAAGGTAAAAACTCTATTGTAGTAACCCGCATTTTAGCTGTTGAACAATTTATTTATTTAATTATTAAATATCGATTTATCGATATCGAGAACGTGAATTAAATAATATTGAATATTTAATTTATAATTATAATATAATAAAATATATTTTAATGTCGAAATAGTCGGAAATAGTGAAATTCACAATATCGTGTGAATTGAATAGCATACGAGATTTGGTGGAGTTTCGATTCGAAATATAATAACGAATATATTCAATCGGCGACAGTTTGAACGTATAATTATATTTTAATTAAAATCGAGCTTGAAATGGCGCGGTAGTTCGCTATTTGGCGATTCAGACTTCAACTGAATGTACAGGATTCATTTTAAGCCGGATTTCTATGAAACAAGAAACGTGTGGAGCTGGTGGAGTATATCTTTCTAGTGGAAGAGAAAAATCGGGATTTCGTCGGGTAGATTTTGAGTTATGTCCAAATCAAATTTCAGAAAAGTCGCTGTGGAATTCCTTTATAATTCGTAACGCTTTATATACGTTATTAAAGGGATTTTCAATGTAAATTGAATATCGAGATAATCTGGGATCTGAAATATCAAACTGTAAATTCTGATATGATATTCTGGAGCTGTACGATGTCATATGTGAAGATATATGATAATATTTAAATTTATTAATATTTAATTTAATTTATTTAAATATATTTATATATTTAAATGGGCTATTCAAAGCGTTAAAAATTACCACTTTTGCAAACGAAGTCGGAATCCGACGAAACCAGTTTTGTTGGATCCGCAATGTCAAATAGTTGTTAGATTTCCAGTTTCGTGATTTTTAGAGTCACTGTGTGGTCATACGGATTTTTAGAGTGAAAAACAGTCAGTATTTCGACGGTTAAAAATACGCTGTATGAGCATACGAAGTCAGAATTCGACGAAACCAGTTTCGTTGGGACCGTAATGTCGAACTGTAGCTGCGTATCCGGTTTGGTGATTTTTGGGTATCGTATGTGATTGTAGAAATTTTTATTCAGCAAATACACATAACGATGGCTTAATTTATAATATAATAATTAATATAAAAATATTATAAATTTTCTATAAATAACCATCAAACACCCTAAACCTAATTTAAATCCACCGTAGTCAACACAACAAAATAGGAGCCGCCACATTCTTGTTCATTTCTGTAAACCCAACTTCATCTTTGAAAAATCCCAAACAAAATCCATAAAGTCCTATAAATCATCTCATCTTCATATATGGATTACTAGAGTGGAGATCTTCAATCGGATACCAGTTTCAAAGGGTTCGGTGTCAAATTTTGTCACCCTAGTTTTCGAGCAGCGACTAGGGTTGAAAACTACTTTGGATCCGTCGAGTATTAAGCATATTCGAGTTCGTATTTTTGTTCAGGAGGTTGGAGAGGTTTGATTTTCGGTTGTTTGGTGAAGTGCGATCGTCGTTTTGGGTTGGCCGACGTTGTATCGGGTACAGGCGGACCTGAAGTCGCGACGAACAAAGAGGCGGCGAGCTGGACATGGTGGTGAGGGAAAGGAGCAGCTCGAGATGAGAAAGGTAGTGGTTGTTTCAGTCTTCAATTTCATGAAGAGGAGAGGTCAATCGAAAGGAACGAAGTTTGGTAATGGTCATTTTGGGCACGATGTAAATACTGGAAGGAATATAATCGGTAGGGAAGAAGGGTTGTATACGGGTGGGCCTTGAGCAAACGGGAATGGGCCGGGTTTTAAGTGTAAGGGCCCTATTTAAGTATTAATTTAGTTTATTTAAATTTAAATATTGTATTCAAACTTGTAATGACAATAACTTCGTCATACGTGGTCGAAAATCAGCGAAACAAGTTGCGTTGGGATCGTATGGACGGGAGTAACACAATGGGACTGACCGCGAGTCAATCCGAGCTCGTTACAATTTATGGCGAAATAAATTGTCCGTCGCAGTCAGATAATGCAAACCGGTTATTTAACGGTTAACGCGCCAAAGTGAGTAAATCTCACTAACTCTGAACAGTTTATATTTTCATGTTATATTTTTAGAACTGTTAAATATGGACTGATTGATTGTGTGTTGACTGTTTGATTGAACTGCTAGTCAGTTAGTTAAATTTCTATATTGATTCTGTTTAACAGAATATATCATATGGAACTGAAAGTGATGTTATCTATACTGTCTAACATCTGTGATGCAGGGAAACAGGTTGGAGGAATCCAACTGGATTCCTCAACGGTTATTTTATTGTTTTTCATATATTTTGATATATGATGTGAATTATAACCTGTTGTTGATTGTGTGTGTATGGACGATATTGAACATCGTGGTTGATATGATTGAATACCATGACATACCGGAATGTAGATAAAGGAGATTTTTCAAAGTGATATTGAAAAATAGAATATTTATAAAGTGGAATATTTATAAATAAGGAATATTTATAAATTGGGATATTTATAAATAGGAGATATTAAAAAAAAGGAAAATAAATTCAAAACATTTTCTTTTTGAATGGAAAGGCCTGTGTGGCGAGTTTGGGGATTTTCCCGATGCTCCCGATATAAAGGAGGTTATGGCGAATTTTCCCGGGAATTTAAGGAGTTAGAATATTTCAAGAATAAATTTGAAAGGAAATATTTGTAAACCATTTACAAATAGAATTGGAAAGGAAACATTATAAAAAGGGATATCATTTTTAAAGGGTAGAACCGTTATTTAAAAGTAAATCTTTTCCAATGAATAAAACGTTGTTAAAAAGGAAATCTTTATAAAGTGAATAAAGTTAATCGAATATGGTATTCGAAGTTAGTTAATCGAATATGGTATTCGAAGTTAGTTAATCGAATATGGTATTCGAAGTTAGTTAATCGAATATGGTATTCGAAGTTAGTTAATCGAATATGGTATTCGAAGTTAGTTAATCGAATATGGTATTCGAAGTTAGTTAATCGAATATGGTATTCGAAGTTAGTTAATCGAATATGGTATTCGAAGTTAGTTAATCGAATATGGTATTCGAAGTTAGTTAATCAAATATGGTATTCGAAGTTAGTTAATCGAATATGGTAGTCGAAGTTAGTTAATCGAATTAGTTATTCGAATAGAGTTAAATCAAAAGAGTTAATTGAATATAGTTTATTCGAATAAAGGAAAAAGAGTTAATCGAATATAGTTTATTCGAATAAAGGAAAAAGAGTTAATCGAATATAGTTTATTCGAATAAAGGAAAAAGAGTTAATCGAATATAGTTTATTCGAATAAAGAAAAAGAGTTAATCGAATATAGTTTATTCGAATAGAGTTAGAGGAGTTATCGAATATAGTTTATTCGACATGAGTTAAGTGAATTAGTTAAGCTAAACTAAATGAATTAGTTAAGTGAATTGGTTAAGTTAACCAAAGTGAATTAGTCGAGTTAATCAAAGTGATCAGTTCAGTTAATCGAGATAAGTAAATCAAGTTAGGTTAATCGAGTTGAATTAGTCAGTCGAGTTAATAAATTGAGTTAGTCAAACCAAGTAAAACCAGTTAAGTTAAATAAGTTGAGTTGATCGGGTGGTTCGACCAAGTTGGTCGAGCCTAGTTAATCAAATCGAATTGGTCGAACCAAGTAAGTCAAGTTAAGTTCGTCGAGTTAAATAAATCGATGTTAGTTTCATCGAAAGGAGTTATCGAAGTTAGTTTCATCGAAGGGAGTTATCGATTATAGTTTAATCGAAGCGAGATTTTCAAATATGAGATACTTTAAAAGGAAGAGTTATCGAATATTAGTTATTCGAAGAGAGATTATCGAATATCGTTTATTCGAGAAGGAGTTAGTCGAATATAGGTTATTCGAAGAAGAGTTAATCAAATAGAGATTTCTCGAAGAGAGTTAATCGGCGAATTCGATTATATCAAATTCGGGAAAGTACTTATACTTTCCAGTGTTAAATAGAGATTTATTTATTTATAAATAAATAAGTGTTAGGTTAATTATTCACTAATAGGAATAGAAGTTATAATTAAAGTTAGATAATTCGAAAGGAGGAATTATAACGTTATCGTTATAACCAATGTTTAAATATAGAAGTGGATTAGTAAAATTGAATCCGAGAAAGGCGTAAAGAAGTTGTTAAAGGTTAAAAGATAAACTTTGACCATTTCGAAGTTATAACGTTGTTCAGTTAAGGTCTGAGAGGTAATTATACCCCAACTTGAGTGACTTCCTTCTTAACTAAGAAATGGTAAGGTTTGATCGTAAAGGAGTTTTGGAAATGTTTTCCAAACGAGAATCAGAAATGTTTTCTGATAAAAGAAAATAAGAATATTGAATATAGGGAAACATGAGATAAGTAAATAAATGAACTGAAGAGATTAATGTTAAATGATGGTTGTTCGATATAATTTCCATTTGGAAATAATATCGTTGTTTGCACACTTGTTTTTCTTTGATAGTTAACTCAACGACTATCGAAGTTTTGACCATTTTAACGTTGTTAATATGGAGAGACCGGTTGGATTATTATCCATAGAACCACTCTGTATTGGCATAAGCGTCGCGAATCATATATGCCAAAGATAATTGAAGACGGAGTAAAATGCAAGGGCTGTTGTATAAGTCTTAGATAACAGCGACTAAGATGGATATACGGAATAGTGCCTTCGGTTTGTCCAGTCCCAGGACAACTTGTATGGACGAAGGTCTGACAGAGTATATCCAATGGATCGCGTAAGTTGATCTGTTCAAACGTATTCACGTTTGGTGGCGGAGGAATTCGTTTCTCTTAGCTGTATACCCGTGTTATTTTTGGATAAGTCAATTTGTGATTTGGCGGGTATGACGATGTGACATTTCTAAGTGAATGAAGATGGGTGTCTGACATAGTATTTCCAGAAGGGCCACATACATTGATTTCTTCAACCGTACCAAGAGTGGAAGCGGAGAAGGAAACTTCTTTTAGCTGACACGTAATGTATGGTTGTAGACATCAATTAGTGATTTTCGATGGATTTGACAATGTAGCATTCGAAGTGAATCTGATGTAATGATAAAGCGTAGCTTCTAGCCTCATCAACCGGTAAATGACAGAAATCGGGCAGGCAGCATGGCTAAGTCGGTCGCACCGAAGTAGGGTGTATAATCACCTATCTAGAGAATATTCATTTGTTTCTTAAATCTATCAATGCTGTCCCATATATATACGGGAACGGTTGCTGATCCCAACCGTTGGTGATGTACATTCGATACACTCAAGCGAAATGAGTGGTCGGTCATGTGTGGCTGAGTTGCAAGATGTTCTTGTTGAACTCCAGTGTATCGTTCCTAGAGTACACTGATCGGAAGGTGATTCCATACCTTGTCATAGTTGGAAATCCATTACCCAATACGTGCTTGCGGTTTTGATTGTATACTATATATGTAGAACGTGAGATGAAAGCGTTTCTGCTAGTTGATATCTATTTGTACATAGACATTATTATAATATCAAAAAGTTTTTGATATAAAGATATTTTGGATTCTCATAAGGGAAAAACCCGTTCCGTTCTACGGCGTGGTCTTATGAGATATCGTTTACTTGTTCATATACCTGTTTAAACTGTTTTACTCATACCAGTCCCATGACTGACCCGGAGTTTATTTGTTTTGTTTTCCCTAAACTCTTGGGTGCCTAATTTTGTACGGGCAGTCAAGTAGTCAGGAATTTACAGATATACTGGAAGAGCGTGGAGCAGGAGGCTTCAAGATCATATAGCTATAGTTATTTCCGCTGTGTTGTAAGTGCTGTACTCTGATAAGTGCTATTGTATACATAACTGTTATATTTCAAAGTTATGTTATCTATTATATGTTATTCGTTCCGCTGTGAGGTTCGTGTTACTCTGATGTTGTGTTCTTCTTCTTCTTCTATTCTAAGTTTCTATCTTATCTATTCTCACCTTCTAATTTCTTTCATTAATTACCGGGATTTTTCGATGTTTTGGTTATCGACGTCGAGCTTACGTCGATAACCAAAGTCGCTCAAAAATCCGGGTCGTTACAGTTGGTATCAGAGCTTAAGTTTAGAATTACTTGGCTCTGTGGCGTGATTCAGTAGAGATGGGATTAGTAATATCCTAGACTGAGTTTGAGTGTATATATACGAGTGAACGTATTTGTTAGTTAATATAAAATCGTTTTATATTGTGGAGTTTTATTGGTTGAGTTGTTTGTGAATTCCGGTCGATCGGTTTGATCCACTGTATCGATAGGGGTTACTAAACACTCGAATACGATGAACCGTCATGGTATGTTTTGAAAGAGGGTAAATGGAATAATTTTACCCGAATATATTTGATATAGTATATTGGTTGTGTTGGTTGTTATTATAATCGAGTAAGATTATAAAAAGGTAAAATGATTATAAATGACTAATCAGAATTCATATAAGTAAAGTATATGAAATAAAAGGAAGAAAAATCTGAATTTAAATCAGATTGGAATTAAAAAAAGGAAATTTTAAGTTCCTGGGAGATTTTGAAAACGTTTTTCAAACTGAAGGTGATATAGTATTGAACTCACTTCGATAGCTGGAAAATAGATTCTGATGATGAATCGCGACATCATCAGTGTTCATATTCGAGTTCTAAGTGACGGATTACTACAAAGGTTTTTGTTTTTGAATTGTTTTGAGAAAACAAGTTGTTTAGAAATTCAAATGTTTTGAATTGGTATTATGATTTCAAATTGATTTGAAAGAAACCCAGGAATTTAAGTTCGAGAATTTAATTTTAACTTATGAAGTTAAATAGAATAAGATAGTAGAAACAAATTGAAATATTAACTTGAACTGAGTTAAATAGAATTGAATTGGATTAGAGAATAATCTGTTATGGAATTGGGTTGATGAGTTAAGAATTTGAAATTTGATATTGGGGTTCGAATGAAATTCGATTTGGTTTTGAGGATATGAACTGATTGGAATTTGATGGAAATAACACTGGTATATGCTGAGTTGATAGCATATGGAAGTGATAGAGTTGATATTCCCGACAAAAAGGTACCAGTTTAAATTATATATGGATATGAGATTTATGAGCCGAATTGGCAAACCTCTTGGCTGTTTGATTTTATTTTGGGTTAAAGAAGGCCCAGAGAGGCGAGTTGGAGTTTGAGATATTGACCAGTACAAAGGAGGTGCTGGCGAAATTTTTTTTAAAAAAAAGTTAAGGCGTCAAAAAAAAATTTCAAAATTTTTGAAAATTTAGTTAGTCAGAATAAATTAATATTTTAGTCAATATTAATTGGTTCAGTTGAAACCGGAGACAAGAGGTAAACAGATAAATTTTTACCCAGAAGATAGGGTCATCCCTTAGCTTTGCAATTTCGAGGACGAAATTTTATTAAGGGGGGAAGATTGTAGTAAACCGCATTTTAGCTGTTGAACAATTTATTTATTTAATTATTAAATATCGATTTATCGATATCGAGAACGTGAATTAAATAATATTGAATATTTAATTTATAATTATAATATAATAAAATATATTTTAATGTCGAAATAGTCGGAAATAGTGAAATTCACAATATCGTGTGAATTGAATAGCATACGAGATTTGGTGGAGTTTCGATTCGAAATATAATAACGAATATATTCAATCGACGACAGTTTGAACGTATAATTATATTTTAATTAAAATCGAGCTTGAAATGGCGCGGTAGTTCGCTATTTGGCGATTCAGACTTCAACTGAATGTACAGGATTCATTTTAAGCCGGATTTCTATGAAACAAGAAACGTGTGGAGCTGGTGGAGTATATCTTTCTAGTGGAAGAGAAAAATCGGGATTTCGTCGGGTAGATTTTGAGTTATGTCCAAATCAAATTTCAGAAAAGTCGCTGTGGAATTCCTTTATAATTCGTAACGCTTTATATACGTTATTAAAGGGATTTTCAATGTAAATTGAATATCGAGATAATCTGGGATCTGAAATATCAAACTGTAAATTCTGATATGATATTCTGGAGCTGTACGATGTCATATGTGAAGATATATGATAATATTTGAATTTATTAATATTTAATTTAATTTATTTAAATATATTTATATATTTAAATGGGCTATTCAAAGCGTTAAAAATTACCACTTTTGCAAACGAAGTCGGAATCCGACGAAACCAGTTTTGTTGGATCCGCAATGTCAAATAGTTGTTAGATTTCCAGTTTCGTGATTTTTAGAGTCACTGTGTGGTCATACGGATTTTTAGAGTGAAAAACAGTCAGTATTTCGACGGTTAAAAATACGCTGTATGAGCATACGAAGTCAGAATTCGACGAAACCAGTTTCGTTGGGACCGTAATGTCGAACTGTAGCTGCGTATCCGGTTTGGTGATTTTTGGGTATCGTATGTGATTGTAGAAATTTTTATTCAGCAAATACACATAACGATGGCTTAATTTATAATATAATAATTAATATAAAAATATTATAAATTTTCTATAAATAACCATCAAACACCCTAAACCTAATTTAAATCCACCGTAGTCAAGCCAACAAAATAGGAGCCGCCACATTCTTGTTCATTTCTGTAAACCCAACTTCATCTTTGAAAAATCCCAAACAAAATCCATAAAGTCCTATAAATCATCTCATCTTCATATATGGATTACTAGAGTGGAGATCTTCAATCGGATACCAGTTTCAAAGGGTTCGGTGTCAAATTTTGTCACCCTAGTTTTCGAGCAGCGACTAGGGTTCAAAACTACTTTGGATCCGTCGAGTATTAAGCATATTCGAGTTCGTATTTTTGTTCAGGAGGTTGGAGAGGTTTGATTTTCGGTTGTTTGGTGAAGTGCGATCGTCGTTTTGGGTTGGCCGACGTTGTATCGGGTACAGGCGGACCTGAAGTCGCGACGAACAAAGAGGCGGCGAGCTGGACATGGTGGTGAGGGAAAGGAGCAGCTCGAGATGAGAAAGGTAGTGGTTGTTTCAGTCTTCAATTTCATGAAGAGGAGAGGTCAATCGAAAGGAACGAAGTTTGGTAATGGTCATTTTGGGCACGATGTAAATACTGGAAGGAATATAATCGGTAGGGAAGAAGGGTTGTATACGGGTGGGCCTTGAGCAAACGGGAATGGGCCGGGTTTTAAGTGTAAGGGCCCTATTTAAGTATTAATTTAGTTTATTTAAATTTAAATATTGTATTCAAACTTGTAATGACAATAACTTCGTCATACGTGGTCGAAAATCAGCGAAACAAGTTGCGTTGGGATCGTATGGACGGGAGCAACACAAGGGGACTGACCGCGAGTCAATCCGAGCTCGTTACAATTTATGGCGAAATAAATTGTCCGTCGCAGTCAGATAATGCAAACCGGTTATTTAACGGTTAACGCGCCAAAGTGAGTAAATCTCACTAACTCTGAACAGTTTATATTTTCATGTTATATTTTTAGAACTGTTAAATATGGACTGATTGATTGTGTGTTGACTGTTTGATTGAACTGCTAGTCAGTTAGTTAAATTTCTATATTGATTCTGTTTAACAGAATATATCATATGGAACTGAAAGTGATGTTATCTATACTGTCTAACATCTGTGATGCAGGGAAACAGGTTGGAGGAATCCGACTGGATTCCTCAACGGTTATTTTATTGTTTTTCATATATTTTGATATATGATGTGAATTATAACCTGTTGTTGATTGTGTGTGTATGGACGATATTGAACATCGTGGTTGATATGATTGAATACCATGACATACCGGAATGTAGATAAAGGAGATTTTTCAAAGTGATATTGAAAAATAGAATATTTATAAAGTGGAATATTTATAAATAAGGAATATTTATAAATTGGGATATTTATAAATAGGAGATATTAAAAAAAAAGGAAAATAAATTCAAAACATTTTCTTTTTGAATGGAAAGGCCTGTGTGGCGAGTTTGGGGATTTTCCCGATGCTCCCGATACAAAGGAGGTTATGGCGAATTTTCCCGGGAATTTAAGGAGTTAGAATATTTCAAGAATAAATTTGAAAGGAAATATTTGTAAACCATTTACAAATAGAATTGGAAAGGAAACATTATAAAAAGGGAAATCATTTTTAAAGGGTAGAACCGTTATTTAAAAGTAAATCTTTTCCAATGAATAAAACGTTGTTAAAAAGGAAATCTTTATAAAGTGAATAAAGTTAATCGAATATGGTATTCGAAGTTAGTTAATCGAATATGGTATTCGAAGTTAGTTAATCGAATATGGTATTCGAAGTTAGTTAATCGAATATGGTATTCGAAGTTAGTTAATCGAATATGGTATTCGAAGTTAGTTAATCGAATATGGTATTCGAAGTTAGTTAATCGAATATGGTATTCGAAGTTAGTTAATCGAATATGGTATTCGAAGTTAGTTAATCGAATATGGTATTCGAAGTTAGTTAATCAAATATGGTATTCGAAGTTAGTTAATCGAATATGGTAGTCGAAGTTAGTTAATCGAATTAGTTATTCGAATAGAGTTAAATCAAAAGAGTTAATCGAATATAGTTTATTCGAATAAAGGAAAAAGAGTTAATCGAATATAGTTTATTCGAATAAAGGAAAAAGAGTTAATCGAATATAGTTTATTCGAATAAAGGAAAAAGAGTTAATCGAATATAGTTTATTCGAATAAAGAAAAAGAGTTAATCGAATATAGTTTATTCGAATAGAGTTAGAGGAGTTATCGAATATAGTTTATTCGACATGAGTTAAGTGAATTAGTTAAGCTAAACTAAATGAATTAGTTAAGTGAATTGGTTAAGTTAACCAAAGTGAATTAGTCGAGTTAATCAAAGTGATCAGTTCAGTTAATCGAGATAAGTAAATCAAGTTAGGTTAATCGAGTTGAATTAGTCAGTCGAGTTAATAAATTGAGTTAGTCAAACCAAGTAAAACCAGTTAAGCTAAATAAGTTGAGTTGATCGGGTGGTTCGACCATGTTAGTCGAGCCTAGTTAATCAAATCGAATTGGTCGAACCAAGTAAGTCAAGTTAAGTTAGTCGAGTTAAGTTAGTCGAGTTAAGTTCGTCGAGTTAAATAAATCGATGTTAGTTTCATCGAAAGGAGTTATCGAAGTTAGTTTCATCGAAGGGAGTTATCGATTATAGTTTAATCGAAGTGAGATTTTCAAATATGAGATACTTGAAAAGGAAGAGTTATCGAATATTAGTTATTCGAAGAGAGATTATCGAATATCGTTTATTCGAGAAGGAGTTAGTCGAATATAGGTTATTCGAAGAAGAGTTAATCAAATAGAGATTTCTCGAAGAGAGTTAATCGGCGAATTCGATTATATCAAATTCGGGAAAGTACTTATACTTTCCAGTGTTAAATAGAGATTTATTTATTTATAAATAAATAAGTGTTAGGTTAATTATTCACTAATAGGAATAGAAGTTATAATTAAAGTTAGATAATTCGAAAGGAGGAATTATAAAGTTATCGTTATAACCAATGTTTAAATATAGAAGTGGATTAGTAAAATTGAATCCGAGAAAGGCGTAAAGAAGTTGTTAAAGGTTAAAAGATAAACTTTGACCATTTCGAAGTTATAACGTTGTTCAGTTAAGGTCTGAGAGGTAATTATACCCCAACTTGAGTGACTTCCTTCTTAACTAAGAAATGGTAAGGTTTGATCGTAAAGGAGTTTTGGAAATGTTTTCCAAACGAGAATCAGAAATGTTTTCTGATAAAAGAAAATAAGAATATTGAATATAGGGAAACAGGAGATAAGTAAATAAATGAACTGAAGAGATTAATGTTAAATGATGGTTGTTCGATATAATTTCCATTTGGAAATAATATCGTTGTTTGCACACTTGTTTTTCTTTGATAGTTAACTCAACGACTATCGAAGTTTTGACCATTTTAACGTTGTTAATATGGAGAGACCGGTTGGATTATTATCCATAGAACCACTCTGTATTGGCATAAGCGTCGCGAATCATATATGCCAAAGATAATTGAAGACGGAGTAAAATGCAAGGGCTGTTGTATAAGTCTTAGATAACAGCGACTAAGATGGATATACGGAATAGTGCCTTCGGTTTGTCCAGTCCCAGGACAACTTGTATGGACGAAGGTCTGACAGAGTATATCCAATGGATCGCGTAAGTTGATCTGTTCAAACGTATTCACGTTTGGTGGCGGAGGAATTCGTTTCTCTTAGCTGTATACCCGTGTTATTTTTGGATAAGTCAATTTGTGATTTGGCGGGTATGACGATGTGACATTTCTAAGTGAATGAAGATGGGTGTCTGACATAGTATTTCCAGAAGGGCCACGTACATTGATTTCTTCAACCGTACCAAGAGTGGAAGCGGAGAAGGAAACTTCTTTTAGCTGACACGTAATGTATGGTTGTAGACATCAATTAGTGATTTTCGATGGATTTGACAATGTAGCATTCGAAGTGAATCTGATGTAATGATAAAGCGTAGCTTCTAGCCTCATCAACCGGTAAATGACAGAAATCGGGCAGGCAGCATGGCTAAGTCGGTCGCACCGAAGTAGGGTGTATAATCACCTATCTAGAGAATATTCATTTGTTTCTTAAATCTATCAATGCTGTCCCATATATATACGGGAACGGTTGCTGATCCCAACCGTTGGTGATGTACATTCGATACACTCAAGCGAAATGAGTGGTCGGTCATGTGTGGCTGAGTTGCAAGATGTTCTTGTTGAACTCCAGTGTATCGTTCCTAGAGTACACTGATCGGAAGGTGATTCCATACCTTGTCATAGTTGGAAATCCATTACCCAATACGTGCTTGCGGTTTTGATTGTATACTATATATGTAGAACGTGAGATGAAAGCGTTTCTGCTAGTTGATATCTATTTGTACATAGACATTATTATAATATCAAAAAGTTTTTGATATAAAGATATTTTGGATTCTCATAAGGGAAAAACCCGTTCCGTTCTACGGCGTGGTCTTATGAGATATCGTTTACTTGTTCATATACCTGTTTAAACTGTTTTACTCATACCAGTCCCATGACTGACCCGGAGTTTATTTGTTTTGTTTTCCCTAAACTCTTGGGTGCCTAATTTTGTACGGGCAGTCAAGTAGTCAGGAATTTACAGATATACTGGAAGAGCGTGGAGCAGGAGGCTTCAAGATCATATAGCTATAGTTATTTCCGCTGTGTTGTAAGTGCTGTACTCTGATAAGTGCTATTGTATACATAACTGTTATATTTCAAAGTTATGTTATCTATTATATGTTATTCGTTCCGCTGTGAGGTTCGTGTTACTCTGATGTTGTGTTCTTCTTCTTCTTCTATTCTAAGTTTCTATCTTATCTATTCTCACCTTCTAATTTCTTTCATTAATTACCGGGATTTTTCGATGTTTTGGTTATCGACGTCGAGCTTACGTCGATAACCAAAGTCGCTCAAAAATCCGGGTCGTTACATCTATCCTACGGTTTGCGTTGCATTGTGTGATGGGAACTGAGTCTTATAAGGGCTTCATTTTTATAAAAAGCATTGCGATGTTTAAAAGAATGATTTGTTTTAAAGCACTGGCAATCCAATGGAGTAAACCCGTTCCACGAAAGTGGCGTGGTCCTGTGATTAGCCATATTATAAATGTGTTGAGTAGATTTCTCAAACCAGTCCCCTGACTGGCTCGTAGTTTGTTTCACTTTCAAACTCGGGTGCCCCTCTTTCTACACGGGCAGCCTTGTATTCAGGTTTTAGCTGGCTTTCTCTGGATAGCTGGAGCTGAAGATGGATTCTATTATTTATCTCTTTTTATGATGTTCAGCCCCTATTGTACATTATGTTTATTTTCTGCTGTAGACATTTATGTATAGCTGAACTGTATTTGTACTAAGTATGATCCTGTATACTGCGTAACTCTGATGATTACGTTTATCTAGTATATTCTATTGTGCATTATCTGGTGTATTTATTTATTTCTGTTCTGTTGTTATCTGTTTATGTGTTATATTCCAAGGATTACCCTTGCCACCGTCAGTATGGGGTTTGGGGTCATCTCAACGTGGTATCAGAGCTTTGGTTAAGCTTAGTTCTGGAATATAACATATTAACGAACTCGTCAGAGATAGAACAAGTAGTGTTCTAGGACGAGTAACTCAGTACAGATAAGATCAGCAATATCCTAGTATGAGTACAGCAAAATCAGAACAACTTGTTAGAGACGGGGTCAGAAGTGCCTCAGAACGAGTCGAGGGTAATATGTTTTTAAATAACGTATTTGTGATAATATATATAGTCTGGTTTTGGAAATATAATTTTTGAATATATAAAAGATATATATTTGAAAAGTAAAGGAATATATGAATCGATTAGTATATTTTTGAAAAGTTAAAAACAATTTGATTGTTGTTTGTGTTGTGTGATAGTAGATTTGATTAATTAAAATTATTGAAACGATAGTTAATTTAATAAATAAGAGAATGAATGGTAGGATTTATTCGATTAACTCACACATTGAAATAATTTAAAAATAGATAGAAATATATACATGTGCATTATATATGTTTGAACATGTAAATGGATAGCTGTTGAGTAAAGATTTTATTTGCGTGCCCGACAAATAGGTAAACCTTAATGAGTTGGATGCGAAATATTATTATATCAACTCCTATGAATGCCATTGGATGCGAAGTGCTGGTTGTTTTGTGTGAAATAATAAATATCGCCATAGGATAGTAACAATTAATTTTTAACTACATTACATGGCATACTTCTGAAGATAGGCATACTTCATCATATACCACATAAGCATTTGGAGCTTGTGTGACGAGGTGGAAGATTTACCATACAAGCGAGAGGCTTGTATGGCGATGACTATATTTTACAGGTTGAACTGATGACTGATATGGACTATTTAAATTGTAACGATAAAATTGCCAGATTAATAAAAAACCCCACACGGGTCTGGAGTTGACAATAATCACGTCTCTCTAGTCATTAGATACGGCACATGGACTATTTATTTCCCACACGGGACGAGGATTTATCCTCTGGAGCAATTAAAATACACACTCCATCAGGCTTTGACAGGGTGACGAGAATTTATTCTCTGGAGTTATTATCTATACACGCTCCCCTGTAAACACCAGAATATATCACTATAAATAAGTGTATGCTTATTAGGATTTATTGGATACCTAATACGGCAGAATAAATTTCCAAACCTCTCCCCGTACAAAGGAGGTTATGGAGAAATTTTTCGAAAATTCCGGGTGTTAGTCAAATTTTTGAGGAATTTGAAAATTCTCAGAAACTGAAAAGTTGGAGAATGGAAGCCAGATTGAACGTAGAGTTGATTAATCAAACCAGTTTCGACTTTTTCCTTTTCGGGGACGAAAAGTTTTAAGTGGGGGAGATTGTAACGACCCGGAAAATCTGAACCAATTAATTTTTTTTAAATTGGCTAAAATAATGGATTTTAAATATTTAAAATAAATATTTTAAATAATAGAGATGAAAAGTGAGTTTGAATCGACGTTTGAAAACAAATATAATTAATTCTAATTATAAACAAGGCCAGAAATGGCGCGGTAGTTTCAAAAATTGAATTCAAACTTTGTCAGACTGTACCGGGTGCAAAACAAAACGGATTTGAGTGAAACCAAAAATATTTAAATCTGTTAGTGAATACCTTTCTAACGAATCTGAAAAATCGAAGTATCATAGTGGAAAGCAAAAGTTATGGCCAAATGAATTTTCAGAAAGGTCGCTATGGAATTTATATAGCCCGTGAAATTGGCCATTTTGCAAACGACCTTGGAATTCGACGAAACCACTTTTGTTGGATCTGGGATGTGAAGTTATTGCTAGGTTTCAAATTTCATAATTTTTGAAGCTAGTATGCGAGCATGGCAAAGGAAAACGTGTTTTGGTCAATTACAGTTAAATTGGATCAACCAGAAATGGGCCTTTTTGCAGACGGTCTCAGAATTCGACGAAATTAGTTTTTTTGGGACCGTATCGTCAAAACATAGCTAGATTTATTTTTCTGGAATTTTTCGATTCAGTTTGTGGCCCTGGCAAATTGAAATGTACGTTCAAATTTAATATTGAATGTTTTATATTTTAATTTGAAGAAAAACTGACTGAAACATTCGAATGGGCCTTCGAAACATATCCCATTGTGTTCAGAATGGGGGTAAAACGCTAGGGACGACAGTCGTTGGGTTTGGATTGGAGTTCGTATGAGATAAAGGGTATTTTTGGATTTTAAAAAAATATAAATATAAAAAAAATCTGTTTGGGCCATCGTTTCTCTCTCTCTCCTTTCTCTCTCCCCATAACACGATCGAAGGCGGAAAACCCTCCAAATCTTCCCGTCCATTTTCTGATCGATCCACGCACCAAAATCAAACACTCCAGTTGGGAAATTTGTAGAGCTCGAGAAGATCTTCAAATCCATATATAGTTTGGATTTTTTCATTGAGTGGTTTGGGAGAATCGAGCTCGGGAAGTTCAGATGTTTTCGCCGCCGCCCCGCCTGCCTCAGGCGATCGAACGCCTCCCCCCTTCAGGCGCAGGCACGCCTCTCCTCCCCCTTCGACGCTGCGAAGGCTGATCGACGAATAGCTACACGGATTCGAAGAAAAATCCAAACCTAGTTTTGAACGAAACAGCTGAGGTACGGCCTTGTTTATTTTCAACTATTTTAACACCTTTAAACCGTTGCAAACTTTGAAAAATCATATCTTTTTTGTGTGTTGACGAAATTCAGTGAAACAAGAGACAATGGACTCATGTGGACGTCTTCTACCTTCTAGAAGAGACCGCATATTTTTCTGAGCCTTCTGCTATTTTTGGTGGAGTGGAACCCAATGTGAGATTTCTAATTTATAAACGATATGGAAAATGACGATGTATAAATTAAATAGTCGATGTATGAGTTATATAGGCGTTGTACACCTCTTGTATAAGCGTTGTATAAGTTGTACGTTCGATATATAAGTTGTATATGCATTGTAAAAATTATATATGTGTTGAAATAGAAGTGAAATGTTATATATAAATATATATATACACACACGCCCCTCGTCCACAAACAATGGACGATATTTATTGGTTGTGATTGGTGTGAAAATTGATTGATAGCGAATGGTTGATTGGAATTGTTTGTGGTTGATATTGATTGATTGTGGTTGAAAAATACCCGTTTGTGGTTGAGAAATATTTGGTTGAAACCACATAGGATTAGTTTGTGGAAATGAAATAAATATACATGCCGCCTGCGTGCGAACTAGATGCATGAATCCCCATTGTCAAAAACCGCGAGGTTTTAAGGTAGAGCGAGGAGCCGTACTAGGGACGGTCCCGGTTTTAACTACCCTGCCGTTATGCTGCCGAAATTTTGAATAATATTCATGTGTTTGAATTATTTTCATTTGTTGAAACTATATTTATTCGTTGAATAGAAAACCTTCATGTGTTGAATTGAAACACATTCGTTGAATAGAAATTCATGTGTTGAATGGTATTCGTGTTTTAAATATAAAAATCACATTTTTACTCTATATATATAAACTATAGAAAACCTTCATGTGTTGAGTCGATATTCATTCATTGAATTGAAATTCATGCGTTGAATGGTATTCGTGTTTTAAATATAAAAATCACCTTTTTATCTATATATACAAACTATAGAAAACCTTCATGAGTTGAATCGATATTCGTTCGTTGAATTGAGATTCATGTGTTGAATGATGTTCGTGTTTTAAATATAAAAATCACCTTTTTATCTATATATATAAACTATAGAAAACCTTCATGTGTTGAATCGATATTCATTCGTTGAATTGAAATTCATGTATTGAATGGTATTCATATTTTGAAAGAAATTGTTTTATATTAAAATCCCATTTTTATCATCAATATGAGATATATAAAATAATCTTGTTTTGAAATAAATTGTTTTATAATAAAAATCCTATTTTTATCACGTATATTAACTATATTAAAATAGTAGAGTTTTGAAATAAATTTTTTTACATTAAAAATCACATTTTTATTATATACATGAATTGTTAAAAATAGTGAAGTGTTGAAATAAAAGACAGTTAGATAAAAATATAATTTTTATCAAATGTATAAAAAGAATATAGCTTTGAAATCGAAGAATCGATAAATATAGATATAAATAAATTAAAATATATCGAATAATGAAGCTGCAGTTCGTATTTTGAAACCGTTATTTCAAACGATTAGTGCAGGAGATCCGACCATCGGATTTTCCCGAAATCGCAACCGTTGGGTTCGCTTTGGAAATATCTTTCCAACGACACCAACTATGTAAAAATCCAACGGTTGTATTGTCTGGAATGTTTAATTCAAATCTGAAGAAAAACAGCGCCAGAATCGATTATATTTATATATATATATATATATATATATATATATAATTATATTTAATCGAATAACGACGCTGCAGTTCGTATTTTGAAATCGAAACTTCAAACGATTATACCGGGAGATCCGACCGTCGGATTTTCCCGAAACAGGAACCGTTGGATTCGTTTTGAAAAATCTTTCTAATGATGTAAATTTTGTGAAGATCCAACGGTTAGATTTTCAGATATGTGTAAATCAAATCTGAAGAAAAACAGCGCCATGGCCGCGTTATGGTCCGAAGCGTCGTTTTGAATAAATTGGCTATTTTAAAATAAATAAAAATAGCGATAAATCGTTATAAAATATTATAAACGATATGGATGTGAAATTTAGAAACTAACTGAAGGTTGGTTAATTCGAATGGTTTCTTGGGTATTGATCTGATGTTGGTTTCGGCCATCAGGGTTAATTTTTGGGAAATCGTTCTCTTACTGATTGACGGTTAGTGACTAATGAATTGAAATGATGTGTAGTAGTGTTTGTGTAGCACTTGTTTATTATATACGCGAGTTTCTCAGAAAGACTGGGTTAATCCCATTCTGAATAACTGAATCGACGATAAGAAATCGAAGATGAAGACGGTGGTCGAAGACCGGAGATCTTCACCTCGTTTGGATGGTAACCGAGGTCCTGATTGGGAGGCATCCCGAAATATGGATAATGAGTGGTGATCGTCCAGACGTACGTAGTGATCGATGGGTTTGCGAGGTATATAGTGCCTCCGGTTTCGTTCAGACCCAGAACGGACTTGCAAATGGACAGTTTGTCTGACATTGGAACTGATTCTGTGTGATTGATAGCTATCAGTTGCACAGTGAGAACTGCCTGTGTGGCATGCTAAGATGCAGTGATTAGGGCTTCTGTTGAAAAGCAAAGTCTTGGGGTGATGATCAAAGCCCCGCCTGTGTGGCATAGCTTTGTGTATAACGTAAATTCGAGAGCCTCACACCCCACTATGAACCAGAAACGGGAGAGGACATCAGGGAGGGCCTGCGTTTCTTCCTAGCTAGAAGTGGCGTCAGTGGTTTTACATGCCCTAACGAGTTTGACTTATGTGGTTGTTGCTGTTGCGAGGCGCCTCGGATATATCGGTCGATCCGGGACCGATGGAGTCATTCGTTGACTCACTTACGCCCCAAAGGGCGCATAAACGTAGTGTTCAGGCATTTTAATCCACTCCGTGTGGACCGGCCCTGACGTTCCAAGGGTCGATGTGTTCTGATCTTGAGACTCGGGCTAGGCAGTCTCGAAGTCGGTAAGGATTATCTTTTGCCTTAGTTCATGACGGAAATCCAATTTCCAAATACGTGACTGTGCGGTTTTGATTGTATCCCTATATATGGCGACATAGTGGTATAGGGCATTAATGCCGTCTATGATTGATAGTTATGATTTGAAATTGTTTTTAAAACATATAACGCTAGCAATAATATCAAATGCTTTTGTTTTATTCGTATCAAGCATATTTTGGCCGTTATAAGGTAAAAACTCTATCCTCCGGTTTGCGTTGCATTGTGTGATGGGAACTGAGTCTTATAAGGGCTTCATTTTTATAAAAAGCATTGCGATTTTTAAAAGAATGATTTGTTTTAAAGCACTGGCAATCCAATGGAGTAAACCCGTTCCACGAAAGTGGCGTGGTCCTGTGATTAGCCATATTATAAATGTGTTGAGTAGATTTCTCATACCAGTCCCCTGACTGACTCGTAGTTTGTTTCACTTTCAAACTCGGGTGCCCCTCTTTCTACACGGGCAGCCTTGTATTCAGGTTTTAGCTGGCTTTCTCTGGATAGCTGGAGCTGAAGATGGATTCTATTATTTATCTCTTTTTATGCTGTTCAGCTCCGAATGTACATTATGTTTATTTTCCGCTATAGACATTTATGTATAGCTGAACTGTATTTGTACTAAGTATGATCCTGTATACTGTGTAACTCTGATGATTACGTTTATCCAGTATATTCTATTGTGCATTATCTGGTGTATTTATTTATTTCTGTTCTGTTGTTATCTGTTTATGTGTTATATTCCAAGGATTACCCTTGCCACCGTCAGTACGGGGTTTGGGGTCGTCTCACTGGAAGAATGGTGCGTAGAAATTCTGGAGCGTGTTTGGTTGATTCGGGGAAGAAGACTGGACTGCGGCCTTGGGTTGGAAACAGTGATGGGCCGATATATAGGGGTAAAAGCCCAACTAGGGATTGAATTAAGTTTAAATTCAATTTAAAATAATGTATTAATTATAATTTATCGTATCTTATTGATACGTGATCAGAATTGAGCGAAACAAGATCCGTTGGGATCGTAGGGACGAGGGCTACACAATGGAATTGGCTGGGAATGAATCGGAGCTCATTAAAATTTATTGCAAAATAAACTATCTGTTTGAATCAAAGATAGTTAATCGTTATTTAACGATAACTTTCCAATGTGAGTAAATCTCACTGCTCTGGTCAGTTCATATTTTTATAACGTATTTCTAGAACTGATAGATGATGGTTGATTCTGTGTGTTGACTGTTTGGTTGAACTGCTAATTGATTAGTTGAAAATATCAATATAATTATATATATTTATACACATATCATTAATCAAATATTGATTCTGTTTCGCAAAATATTTCATATTGAAATGAAATTGATGTGAATTATATTGTGTAACATCTTTGGATGCAGGAAAACAGGTTGGAGGAATCCAACTGGATTCCTCAACAGTTATTTTACTGTTTTTCCTATATTGTGTTATATGATGTGATATGAAATCTGTTACTGATTTTGTATATTTGAATGAAACCAATCATTGTTATATGGTACGTTAAATACCATGAGGAATACTGGATGTTATAAAAGGATACTTTCAATGTTATATTGAAAAAGAAATATTTAATAAAAACAAAAGATTTTATAAAAAGAAATATTTATGAAATAAATAGAACAAATTGGAAAGGAAATATTTGTAAACCATTTACAAATAGAATTGAAAAGGAAATATTTGTAAACCATTTACAAATAGAATTAAAAAGGAAATATTTGTAAACCATTTACAAATAGAATTGAAAAGGAAATATTTGTTAAACATTAACAAATAGATTATAAATGGAAATATTTATTTATGAAATAAATAGAGTAATAAAAGTAACTATTTATAAAATAAATAAGATTTTATAAAAGGAATATTCGGAAAATGAATAGAACTATAAAAGGAAATAATTAAGTCGATATTCAATTTAAGTATTTTGTAAAATCACTGGATTTTATAAAAGGAATTATTTGGAAAATAAATAGAAATATTTATAAAACAAATTGGGTTTTATAAAAGGGATATTTGGAAAATAAATAGAGTAAATCAAATAGGGTTAATCGATTAAAGTTAATCGATTAGAGTTAATCATTTAGAGTTAATCAAAATGAGTTAATCAAATATAATTATTCGATAGAGTAAATCGAATTAAAGTTATTCGAATAGAATAATTGATTAGAGTTAATCGCTTAGAGTTAATCAAATATAGTAAATTGAATTTGAGTTAATCAAATAGAGTAATTGATTAGAGTTAATAAAATAGGGTAAATTGACAAGAGTTAATCGATTAGAGTTAATCGAAAGAGTTAATCAATTAGAGTTATTCAAACAAAGTTAATCGAATAAGAGTTAATCGAATATTAGTTATTCGAGTTAGAGTTATTCAAATAGAGTTAATCGAACAAGATAATCGAATAGAGTTAGTCGAGAATTGGTTAATCGAAGAAAGGAGTATCGATTATAGTTTATTCGAAAGGAGTTATCAAATATCGCTTATTCTAAGTAGAGTTATCGAATAGAGTTATTCAAAGTAGAGTTATCGAATAGAGTTATTCGAAGTAGAGTTATCGAATATAGTTTATTCGAAAGGAGTTAATCGAATAGAGTTATTCGAAAATGAGTTAATCGAATAAAGTTATTTGAAAGGAGTTAATCGAATATAGTTTATTCGAAAGGAGTTAAGTTATAAGAGTTAATCAATTAGAGTTAATTGAATAGAGTTAATCAAGTAGAGTTAATCGAATTAGAGTTAATCGATTAGAGTTAGAGTTAATCGATTAGAGTTAGAGTTAACCGTTTAGAGTTAGAGTTAATTGATTAGAGTAGAGTTAATCGAATTAGAGTTAATCGATTAGAGTTAGAGTTAATCGATTAGAGTTAGAGTTAATTGAATAGGGTTATTCGAATTAAAGTTAGTCGAATAAGAGTTAATCGAACAGAGTTAATCGAATAGTTATCCGAAGAAAGATTATCGAATATAGTTTATTTGAAAGGAGTTAATCGAATATAGTTTATTCAAAGAGAGATAATCGAATATAGTTTATTTGAAAAGGAGTTATCGAATAGAGATTATTCGAAAGAGAATTATATGATGAGTTTGATTATATCGAATTCGGGAAAGTACTATTCACTTTTCGTTTTAATCAAGATTTATTTATTTATTAATAAATTAGTTATTTGTTTATTTATCCAAATGAATAAATAAAAGTTATATTAAAGTTATTATATTTCAGAAGCATGGGATTTTAACACTATTGTTAAAATCAAATGATTTCTGCAAAAGAAGTGGGTTCGTAAATAGAATCTGAGAGTTACGTAAGGTAATTGTTAAAGATTTAGAAGGTGAACTTTATTTATTTCGAAGTTAGAAATGTTATTTAGTTAAGGTCTGAGAGGTAGTTATACCCCAACTTGATTGACTTCGTTTTTAACTAAGGGATGGTTAAGGTTCGATGCTGAAGGTGGGTTAAGTGAAATTAGTTAACCAGTGTAATGTTTTGAGTTGGCATAGCGATATTTTATTTAAACATCTGTTTAAATTCAAATGTAGGAGTTTTGGAAATGTTTTCCAAATAAGAATCAGAAATGTTTTCTAATATAGAAAATAATAAATGGAAATGTTTTCCAATGTTAATAACGTATATTTTCTAAATATAGAAAATAAGGAATGATGAATATATGGAAACAGGCAATAAATAAATTAATGAACTAAAGAGATAAACGTTAAATGATAATTGATCGATAGAATTTCCATTTGGAAATAATATCTTTGTTTGCATATGTGTTTATCTTTGATAGTTAACTCACCGACAATCGAAGTTTTTGACCATTTTTCCGTTGTCAATAAGGAGAGACCGGGATCAGATATATCATCTGAAAACCACTCTGTATGAGCGTTAGCGTTGCGAATCAAATATAATGAAGATAATTGAAGACGGAGTTATGCAAGGGTTGTCCTGTTTATAGAATAGTGCCTTCGGTTTGTCCAATCCCAGGACAACCTGTATGGAAGAATGTCTGACAGAGTATATATAATGGATCACATAAGTTGATATCTTCAAACATATGTACGTTTGGTGGCGGAGGAATTCGTTTCTCTTAGCTGTATACCCGTTGTATTTTTGGGGAAATCTGTAACACCCCTAAGTCCCACATCGTGGAAGCCTATGTGAAGTGAGTACTTATATAGTAGAGACCATCTCATACTAACGCCGAGGCCTTTTGAGGAACAAAACCCCACACCTATACGGTGGCTAAGTTGGGGACAATATTTTACGTGAACGGATGTGCGGGTTATTACAGTGGTATCAGAGCCAATACCCAGCCGGAATTGTGGCTCCTGTGTGGACCACAGGGCCTGGGTGAGGTGTTTGTGAGCCAATGAGGACGTTGGGCTCTGTAGGAGGGGAGAATGTAACACCCCTAAGTCCCACATCGTGAAAGCCTATGTGAAGTGAGTACTTATATAGTAGAGACCATCTCATACTAACGCCGAGGCCTTTTGAGGAACAAAACCCCACACCTATATAGTGGCTAAGTTGGGGACAATATCTTGTGTGAACGGAGGTGCGGGTTGTTACAAAATCAATTTGTGATTTGGCGGGTATGACAATGTAACATTCAGTGAATAATTGTGTGATCTGTCAGAGATAAGCGTGGCCTCTAGCCTCACAACTGGGAAATGACAAAAATCGGGCGGGCAACATGGCTAAGTGGTTGGCTGCCAATTAGGGTGTATTATCACCTATCTAGAGATATTCATTTCATTCTTTAATCTATTCGATGTTGTCCCATTTAGGAAACGGTTGCTGATCTCAACCGTTGGTGATATACATTCGATACACTCAAGCAAAATGAGTGGTCGGTCATGTGTGGCCGAGTTGCAAGATGTTCTTGTTGAACCCAGTGTATTCCTCTCTAGAGGTACACTATCGGAAGGTGGTTCCATACCTTGTCATAGTTTGGTAATCCATTATCCAATAAGTGCTCGTGGTTTTGATTGTAACTATATATGTAGAACGTGAGATGAAAGCGTATCTGTTAGATGATTATTTAGTTGTGGTTGATAGACATTATTATAATATCAAAAAAGTTTTGATATAAAGTTCATTGTTTCTTTCAAAATGATTTGAAAGTTAAATCAAATTGATTTGGATTCTCATAAGGGAAAAATACGTTCCATTATACGGCGTGGTCTTATGAGATATCGTTTAATTACTCAACTGTTTTTAAATTGTTTTACTCACACCAGTCCCATGACTGACCCTGAGTTTGTTTTGTTTTGTTTTCCCTAAACTCTTGGATGCCCAATTTTGCACAGCAGTCAAGTAGTCAGGTTTTACATATATACTTGGAGAGCTTGGAGCAGGAGGCTTCAGGATTATATAGCTATAGTTATTTCCACTGTGTTGTAAGTGTTATACTCTGATAATGTTACTGTATACATATACTGATATTATTTCAAAGTTATGTATCTATTATATATTGTTCATTCCGCTGTGAGATTCATATTTATTTTGATGTTGTATGTTCTTCTTCTTCTATTCTAAGTTTCTATCTTATCTATTCTCACCCTCTGTTTTCTTTCTATTAGTTTTCTGGTTTCCAGTGCAATTTGGGTTGGACTTGTGTTATTTGGTCAGCTCAAATTGTACCGGAATTTCGGGACACTACTATAATCATAACAAATTGAAATGTCATAAGACTATATACTACCCATGGTTTAATATTACAAATACCGAATACAAAATTCAAGGCATGTAATGAAGTCTCCATCTGAAAATTCACATAGCTTGTACGTTCCATTTTGAGGATCATCGTAGATTGATGTAACTAGTTCAAAAACACAACCACCCAAATAACATTCTATACATTTAGTATCACCTTTCTAAAATGAAAAACAAATTGTTTTCCAACATAACCTTTACCTGCATCCGTCTCTATATCTTGTGACAATAGCACTACATATTTCTTTTTCCTTGTAGGTGAATAAATATCATTATGTGAGATGGTTGGAGTAAGGACTACATTTTTTTAGAGGATCTCCTAAATTAGAAGCACCTTCTGTATGTAGAGTTTTAGGACTTGCAACATACTTTTCTTGCAAAATATTTATAGATTTCATGAAAGTAGAAGTATTTGTTTTGATGGCATCATTAACTTTATTAGATACTTTCCTTTCTATCTCTAATTTCCAAACTGACAAATCCATAGCATGTTTTCTTTCGGTTACAGCTTTGACGGCTCAAGCCACATTTCGTTATTTAGAAGAAGTAGAATTAATTGCTTGATAGTAATTTTGTTAAATTTGGTGATACAAAATCACAAATTGATTGGAACAAATTTGCAAAAAAAAAAAAAAAAAAAAAAATTGAAATGTAAATATTTTATAATGGGAATGCATTGATTGCATTTGATGAGATGGTAGAGAAATAAATAAAGGGATTAATTTCTTCCATCTATGCAAAAGAAATGGATTGATTTACTTTCTATCTTTGCACATTTGTTGTTATGATAATTTTCCTCCATTATATTATTAACATATGTTGGTAATGTAATTGATGACTCACATGGATTTGCACTGGCTATATATTGAGGGGTAGAATTTAGTGTAAACCCATCCTAGCATGGAGCCAGCGATCCCCAAATGGATTGTCTCTACTTGTTAATCCTATTTGAGGTTTAGATATGTAAAATCTTATTTTGTAATCTCTTGTAATTCTTTCATGTGGAATATAATTCTCTCTTTTGGAATGGACGTACACTATCTTATGGAGGATAGTGGAACCAGTATAAATATAGTGCCTCTTTGTTTCTCTGTTATAGTTATTTAATATTTGCTTGATGTAATAAAATAATTGCTATCAGATTAGATTGACGTTCAATTGGAAAATCTAGATCTTGTTTATTGTGCTTCCGCATTCGCGCAATTTTTGCATAACAGATTGGTATCAGAGCGAGGCGATTTGTTTTAAATTGTGCATCAATTATTTCTACAAAGGTTGGTAGATTTAATGGTGATTATGCTATTACTATTTTGGGAGAAAAGGAAGACTTTGGTGGAGGAGATTATATTGAGAGAGAAGAATGTTCCAATCTGGGGACTTTGACGTGATATGGAGTTTACTGCGTTGAAGGGACCATTGGATTTGGGAACTTTTGATCAAGTTTTAGACAGGGGTCTTCATGTTGTTGATGCTCGAGGGATCCAAGATGATTAGGAAAGGAGCTCAGGTCAAGTGATAGACGGGTGTCGAGACAGAGATCATTGTGGTTTAGACAGGGGTCTTTATGTTGATGATGCTTGAGGGATCCGGGGTGATCGAGGAAGGAGCTCAGGTCAAGTATTAGACGGGTGTAGATGTTATTGCAAGCACTTTTAGACCGTTGGTTTATGCGCGGTGCAACCCATGGTGGTAGATGCATCTTTTGTAGGCAGTGGGTGAAGTTTGTAATAATTAAGTGGCAGGAGAGAGTTTTTTGTGCATACAGAGATTTGGATATTGGCTCTGTATTTGAATTGGTGATTGAGGGAATTATTTTTGGCCTTGGAGGTGTTGAGATTACTTTGGTGTCTGCCTTCTTTTTTATTTCGGATATTTACAACATTTTATTGGCTGGCGGGGACGTAGTCTGAGCTCGTTAACATGGTGTGATGGGGGGTAGCTTTGCTGGAACCCATCAGGCAAATATTCATTTTTGGATTCTATCTCATTGTGAGATTTTGATTGAAGGTGAAGTTTTGTTGAAGAGTTTTATGATGTGAAAAGAATTTGATTCGAGATGGGGTGTTGCAGATATGTGATTTTTCATCAAGGTGGAGTGTTAAATTTTTTGATATAAAATCACAAATTAATTGGAAAAAATTTGCAAAAAAAAATGGAAAGTAAATATTTTTATAATGGGAATGCATTGATTTCATTTGATGAGATGGTAGAGAAATAAATGAAGGGATTAATTTCTTCCATCTATGAAAAAGAAACGGATTGATTTAATTTCTATCTTTGCACATTTGTTGCTATGGTAATTTTTCTCCATTATATTATTATCATATGTTGGTAATGTATTTGATGACTCACATGGATTTGCACTGGCTATATATTGAGGGGTAGACTTTAGTGTAAACCCATCCTAGCATGGAGCCAGCAATCCCCAAATGGTCTCTTCTTGTTAAGCCTATTTCAGGTTTGGATATGTAAACTCTTATTTTGTAATCTCTTGTAATTCTCTAATGTGGAATAATATCTCTCTCTTTTGGACTGGACGTACACTATCTTATGGAGGATAGTGGAACCAGTATAAATATTGTGTTTCTTTGTTTCTCTGTTATAGTTATTTACTATTTGCTTGATGTAATAGAATAATTTCCATCAGATTAGATTGATGTTCAATTAGCAAATCTGGATCTTGTTTATTGTGCTTCCGCATTCACGCAATTTTTGCATAACAAATTTTTCTTCGCATCGCTACCAAATACTTCCTCAGTTGGATCATGTTCAAGATCATCTACTACATTACCACCACTAGAACTACCGACCAATCTCCACTTCTTCCACTTATTCTAGAAGTGCCTGCTTTCATTCAATATCACAATGAATTAAAATTATTAGTTAAAGTCAAGACATCAATGCTCAAAGAGATGATGCACAAGTTTAGCATTTAACAGATTATTTCATCACTTTACCTTTAATATAAATAATTTTGATTTTCTTTAATTAACAAAGGAATTTCAACATTCAATAGTTTTGAAACTCAATTTCGAGTTTCAATATGAAAAATTGGCTGAAAGGCTCAATTTCTAGACTGAGAAAGGTTGTGTTAGAATCCATGAGCTTATGAAGGAAACTGAACTATACCTAGTACCTATGAGCCATTTATAGTTAGAATCCAACATCCACTATAAATAGGGGATAATGATATTAAATCAAATGATCATTAGAATTCATCGATTCCAAAATCAATTTTGATGATAAGGTAGTGCTATGAAAATATGTTAATAATTACAATGCATGCTTAAAACATGTTTGAACGCAACAACGGAATAAACGCTTATGGATTTAAATTGTAAGTAGTTTCAAAAAAAAGTGAAAGTTATAAATTTAATTCAGTCAAAGGAAGAAGATTCACAATCAGAAGAAATAAAAAAAATTAAGCATTTAAAAATGCCAGAAAATCAATAACTATGATCAATGTCTAGAATATTTTAAGCTTGATCTTGTATATGTTGTGGTCAATTTTAATGTTGTTTGCATGAAATTTGTGTTCAGATGCATTGAATAACTATGTTCAATGTCCAAAAGGGTTTTTTTTTAAAAAAAAACTTAATCACGCTTCCGCGGAACATGGTAGTACTTTTCCATATTTTCTTTTATGTCCAGCCTTCCAAACTGCAGTGCGTGAAATGTATTTTTTTTGGATTTTCTACGACCTATAAGAAAGCTTAAAGTTGACAACACATAATTAATATATCATTATATAATCAATAACCATTTAAGAAAGATATCTCTGTACCAGTTCAACGTGCACTCTCTATGGTAATATTTTCTTCCTTAAGTAAGAGTGATCAGACATTTCGCTTTGTTATTTGCATTTTTTTTGCATTGCTCCATCTTTTTATGGGTATATTCAATATCAAGGAACTTTTCCCACCATACTTCATCTATAGCCTTTAAACATCTATCAAGAGCAACATGTTTTGAATCATAGTTTCATCAACTCTAAGAAGACTATTTCGTAATATTGACTTTGTTGACCTATAAATCGTGGAAAATGTTTATCTAATAATGGTCGAGCTATGGTATTATCTACATCCATGTTAAATTCTTCCAATTAGAAGAAAGATTTTTTTTTTGGCATAACCACTGGTTTTTAAAGTGACTGCAAACACTTTTATTATTACCAATAACCTATAACAGGGGTTGGTGGTAGCCAACCTACTATAGTTCAGTTTTTAAGATGAACCGTCCACCATCTACAACATTTATCCTGGGCAGTTCACATTATCTTAGCAAGACTACAGTACAGGAGCTAGCTTACAAACTAGACTACTATAATTACATCCTCATATGACCTTACTCCATGCAGGGAGGTTATGAAACCATTACATACTCCAAAAAGGAGTGAGTTACATTTGAATACAACTGTAAACATCACAAGACTGTTTAAATAAAGGCAAAGGTATCCAATAGTTTTCTTGAGTTAACCACAGAGAGTACGGGTCTGAATAATGCCTAGCATCAAAAGGTACCAATATTAGCCCACTAAGTTTCTTGAGCTTCACTCTAAAGTATAGGAAGTAATTTCGTGCATAGATATCAAGTATAGATCTGACATAGCATCCAAACTTCCATGAGCCATGGGAGAGGAGGGAAAAATAGTAGCACACCGATAGAGACAACAAAATTGAGAGCTGAGCTTCACCTGATTCGCTGTATCACCAATGGCTATGCCTTGTGCTAGAAATCCATACTCATAACTCACCGAAAAGAACCACTCAAAGGAAAACTGCTCAATAAATAACTCAACTGCAAGCATCGCAAAATCTAATATTGCACAGGCAGACCACCACCAATTGAAAAAACAACAAGGATCGGTGCCAAAGTCATCACGTGTTTTGCCATCGTTCTATGGTGATGACCCATACATACAAACACCAGTCATACATGATACTCATAGACAGCAGCAACAAGGTACAAGAGTAGATACCCAATATAAACATGCTTCTGAGCAACTAGAAACCCAAAGAAGCAACCAAACACCCCTTAACACAAACAGAATCCCATAAAATCCAAAACCGACACCAAGTTCTACTAACAAGTCGAGTTCTGGCTACATTGAATACCCATTTGCAAGATGTACCATCATAAACACAAGGTTGAGACATGAAAATATATTAACAAAGAGGAGTTATTGTTCACCAGAATGCACACATTAGTGACGAAACCCCATCCACTACCAAGACCATTAGTTGAAGAACAAGAGTCAAAGAAGCGATTAATTGCTTGGAATCACCGCGGAGTGGATGGAATCATTGTCAAAATGGGATCCGCTAAGATCTGAGGAGAAGAGATGAGTTCGAGGAATATAAGTGCTAAAAAGGAATTCAGAAAATATTTCTATGGTAAGCTTAGATCAAGAGGCGAATTGTAGATTTCTAGGAATCGTCTCCTTTTGCACCCTTAAGCCAACCGTAATAAAGTACTTTTTTATCTTTGTATGAATTAGGTTAAATAGTCTCCATTGTACTTATATTTGCATTGACGCTAAGGTCGTTTGTCATTTTAGTGAAAATCTATATAAATAAGACAAATATAATGTAATATCAATATCACTTGAAAGACATAAAATAAATACATACCCGGTGTCACATTTTATATTAAGCTAGATGATCATGCAGTACATTAACAATAGTTCGTGCATGGATCAAAATAAAAAAATACATGCAAAATAGTTCCAACCAATAATTATGTTGATTTTAGCTCAATACATTTTAAAATTACCATACAATACATCAATAAGAGTTATTGCATGGATCAAACCAAGCAAAATACATGCAAAACAGTTCCAATCAAGAAGTTGATTCGATTCAATACATTTCAATAATGATCATAAGTTTGGTTGTTCTATCAAAGTAGACTGAAATGTTGTTGGCACTTCATAATTATGTCATCCATTATGCGTTCAGAAGAGCTTCGAGCGATGGGCCAATCAGGATTTTGCGTGTTTTTTATGTAAAATACTGATTTTCTTCAGATGCGAGAATAGCTGTTTCATCATGTTCTCGACACGTATTTTTGAGCTTCTTTAAGTTCACTATCAATAAATTTGTTTCCGTTTAATCCTTGCAACCATTTGTCTTATCTCCAACATTCACCAATCGCAATAAAATACCACATGTTGATAATCATAGTAATCAACCTCCATGATCTCTATAATAACACCGTACTAAGTGGCGTCATCATCTATGGGATTTAGGTATTTTGAACTTGCAACATATATAGTGATCGCATCCATATATACAATACTATCTTGTGTTGAAATAGTGTCGTCATGATGTTGAGGAGAGAATGTATAACCATTCACTTTATACTTAAGACAAGTTTTGACTTCCCACTTTGGACTACTGACATAAACCATAATATTGTGTTCATGCATTTTTCTTCCGCTAACTATTAGTAATTAACAACATTAATAAAATAACATTCGTTAGAAAAACATAATACTTTCGAGTAGATATAACGCACCTTCTTGTGTATCCAATCGACAAATTTAAATTGGATTGTGACTTCTGCTATTGTGATAGTTTTCATTTTACCACTTGGACTATCTTCTAAAGATTAGCGATATGCAATACAAATTGAATATCATGGTAAATATATATTTTTTACAAGTTATGCCACAAATATTTGGAAAAAAAGTAAAAAAAATGTATAACTTATAGTTTTCATCTCGTTATGGTATATCAATTCTAAATTGTATCTATCGTCGAATCTATGATTGTTGCACTTTAGGTAATTTTAGCGGTGTACCTTCAACGATGGAACGCTCATATATATCATCACCATTCTCATCTAAAAAGGATGCTTGTTTAGAGCTATGATTTCTATCACGTGGGTTTGGCATATACTCTATTGCATATCGAACTAATTTTGAAACAAGATATGCTTTGAAAATTGATATTTCTATATACCTTTTATTACTAGGTATGTTTTTGCAATCCATCATAGTCCTAATACACAAAAATCAATTTTCATATACACTCTTAGCTAAAATAATTTAATGAAAAAACATTATTTACCTTTTGAAAGGATACGTCCATAAATAATTCAATGGTATACAAAGTAGGGATTGATCTACTAAATGTATCATTAATTGGATGCTTATATCAAAAAAGTGCATTGAAAGATAGCATACCAACATATATAATGCTTCAGTATTCATATCTTTGGTTGTTTGCACATGTTCTCGAACTAGAACTTTTGAACATATTATTTTGAAGTACAAGCTTACTTGTAAAAAAGCTTGCCTTAACTCACGACACTTTGGATATGCATGTTGAACCATGATAGAGAGCAAATATTGGGTAATAATATGATAATCGTATGTCTTTTTAATTTGCAAACTAGGCGATTGAAGACATACAAAACCGCATAACTTATTGCAAGATCTGATGGAACTTTTGCATCTTTAAAAACTTGAAAACATTGTAACTTGTGAATCTTATCCCATGAATATTTAGAAGATTGTTTTCCTTAGTCAGAAATAAAGTTGAAAAGGTGCCCATCAACATTTTTCTCAGTATGCATCACATCAATTGTATGATGAACTTTGTGAAAACTCCAATAATTCATGTCAAATAAAATTAACTTTTTATACCATTCCAGTCTTTTTTCCTCATTGACAAGACAATCTACATCATCATCATAAGCTTTAGAAATCATTCTCTTTTTTCTTTGTGGTAGTTTACCATGAAAAAATTTGATACACTCAAGCTTTTCTAAGAGAGATGATGCCCTTAGCCGAGTCGTAGGTTCTTTACATTTAATGTCCTTATACCATTCATGTTTTAGTTCTCTATATGGATGGCACTCTTTAAAAACCTGTTGTTGATATGCCTGATTTTGTCTCAGTACCACAAACAGGACACACTTTATAACCATGCATCACACAACTGGATAAGTTACTGAATGTTGGAAAATCATGAATTCCCCATAGTAATATTGCTTTCATATTAAAAATTTCTTGCTTGTCCGTGTCGAAAACAAACACTGCTTCGACATAAAGCTGTTTTAATTCATGTATTAGAGGTTCCAACTATACATGAATGTCTTAACTTGGTGCTCTTGGTCTAGGAATTAGTAGACTCAACATTTGAAATTGTGATTTCATACACAACGAAGGGAGTAGGTTTTAAGGTATCATATAGGCAGGCCAACAATTATAATTGTTGGGGAGAACAACATTTTGATTAAATCCACTAGTAGAAATACCAAGCCAAACATTGCATCCTTCATTAGCATATTCTGGAGACCAATTTTTCACTGATCTCCATTCAGCTGAATCTATAGGATGTCGCAAGGAATTCCAAGAGTGTGTAGCTTTCTTGTGCTGCTGCATTTTACGAGGTATCCATGGTATAACATACAACCTAGTTAGTCTTGATATTATAGGGAAGTGTATTAAAACTTTTCGTCATTCTTTCGTTAATTTGATCTATCCTAAAACTACTTTCATAGTTTTATACCTTGTCGTATGACACTGAGGGTATTCATTCGCATCAATGTTTTATTTTCTATGCAATCATTTTCACATGCATGTATGTGCTTGACCTCCATTCCCAAATCTTTTAACATTTCCTTCATCGTGGAATACTTGTTGGGTAAGTTATTTTCTTTTGGAAGCTAACGTTTTAATAACTTCAACAACTCAATCATATTATTTCCCGATTAGTTAAATAATTCTTAAGATTATGAAGCTCAATAATTACACCTGATGTTGTAAGCCCATCTTCACAAGAAGAATATAGTTTCTCATTTGCTTTTTTGTGCATATTTTTGGTGCTTTCCTCTATGAAAAGGATGCAAATTAACTATATTTGTATGTTGAGCTTCCTCTTCACGGCTAGCTTGTGGAAAATTATGCACTCCAAAAGCGTCATATATGAGATCTCTAAAAGCTCCCTCTACATAGTGATCAGTTTGCATTTGATCTTTGATATGATGATCTGGAACAATATTCTGCATAGATTTACCACTACGATATTCTTGTTGATGTCCCTATGGAAAACCCACATATTATATGTTCTAATCGTACCATGAATAATCAAGTGTTTCTTAAAGTTTCCATTGAGAGCTATTTAGAGTTTCTGCACTTGACACAAGGACAAGTGCAAATTTCGGTTTCGAAGGATGAGTGATTCTTCACAATACTCATGAAGTTTCGAACTCCTTGCTTATATTCTTCACGTTTTCTATATAGACTTTTAATCTACTCTCTTGAGCTCAAGTTAGACATGAAGTTAAAGTTTCACCCTTCCCCTACTAAAGAAATATATATTGTTCATAAATAAACCGATTTAAGCATAAAACAAAACTAAAAGACTACTTGTAAGATTGTATATTATCTACTTTTCCAATTGAATAAAAAAACTAATGGCGTAAACGAATTTATTTTAAGTATGAAACAACGTCATCACTACATTGTTTTAACTATCTGCCAACTGTTCATTCATATATTTGCTATTTCCCATGATGCATTTTCCCCCTAAATTTTGCATCCAAATCGCTGATCCTATAGTACTTCATTGCACAAAATTAAGTAAATTTCTTCTACCATTGGGAATTTCTTGATCTACTTTGAAATCAATTGTCTATACTTGAAATCGACATGCCTGATTCCCACCGCACCACATTTGGATGAGAATGACATGGTGTCGACTATTGTTTTCTTGATAGTGATGTTCTTCATCAAATTTCAAGTAAATTTCTGATTAACTGAAAAAATTTCTGTTCAAATTTCTAATTAACTAAACAGTACATGTGCAACATCAATTAAACTATCTTATTTTTAAAAGTTTTATATTTACTAGAAGTTATATTAAAAATATAGAAATAGGGATATTCTATTCAACTTCCAAAAAACATGTGAGAATATTTGTGTCTTATAAAAGAATGAAAAGAAGCTATGTTAAGTTATAGAGACTTTCATATCCTCTTGATTTGATTCATTGCTAATTGCTAAAATTGTCTAACATGAAACTAAATGCTTATAACCCGTAACTTTATGAAGAAGGAAATTCTTTATTAGTTTGTACTTAGACAATTTCTTAGGTAATCCACCCCCCCCCCCCAAATATTATATATATATATATGTGTGTGTGCGTGTGTGTGTGTGTGTTATATCTACTGTTATTAAATTTGGTGGATTTACTATGTCTCGCATGGATTAGCACCAACATTCCTACAACTATGTATTTTCTAGCTATCTCTATTGGATTACTGCCTATACTTTTTAGTTTAGATCTATGTTATGATTTTCTTTTTAAGTTAATGAAACAATTTTACATAAACCTTTCCATAGCTTTAAAATTTTGACATTGTTGTTTAGAAAATTCTAGCAGAAAAAATATATTTCTTTCTACATTTTGAATTATCGATACCATTTATATAAATAGCCCATAAATGAAAAAATGTACACAAAATATATTACTGTGAAATTCAACGCAACTTTAACAATATATACGACTATTTTATGTCCACAAAAATTGTATTTTATTTTTTCCCTGCTAAGAAACGATAATGGATGTGTTTAAACACTCTACAATGTTTTGTTAATTATGTGTTTGTCTACTTAGTTTTTTATTCCCTATGGACATATTTACTAATCAGTGAGATTTTTATAAAAAGGTTGTGCGCTCCTATTCTGCAACTCAAGTTAACCAGACGTTGCCTATTTCCATTTTCCTTGCTTTCGACGTGACTACCTTATTTTTGAATTCATCGCTTGTGCAGTTGGAACCAGTGACAAAACAAAATATAAGAATTTTTGGCAACCAATTTAATAGATGTTGCAAATCAACCTAAAAGTAACTGCAAAAACGGTCAATGAGATACTTATATTTGCCTATCCACATTATTTTTCAAGTTAATTTTTAACATTTTTTCCTTTTAACTGTTTAATGTATCATGCAAAGCTACTATATTATCTATCATAACATTATGTT
>JASFAX010004600.1:0-38908 GCA_030737875.1 Allium sativum
GGCATAGACCAATCTTGCACTGTATCCACCTTTGCAGGGTCCACTGCAATACCATGGTCTAAAACAACATGTCCCAAGAACCTCACTTCCCTCCTCCAGAAGTGACATTTAGAAAAAATTTCTTTCAGTTGGCGTTTCCTCAATATCTCCATAACTATCCTCAAATGTTCCTTGTGTTCTTCCTTTGTCCTCGAATAAACCAAGATATCGTCCATGAACACAAGGACAAACTTATTCAACTGATCTCTGAAAACCCTATTCATAAGATCAACAAAATATGTGGGTGCATTGGTCAACCCGAATGGCATGACTATCCACTCATATAATCCAGACGGCATTCGAAATGCCGTTTTAGGTATACTCTCAGTTGCTACTCAGAGTTGATGAAAACCTATCGCGAGATCTAAATGGGAGAACACTCTCGCTCCATTCAACTAATCAAACAAATTGTCTATCCGTAGAAGAGGATACTTATTCTTCCTCGTCACCTTGTTCGACTCACAGTAGTCTACACACAATCGAAGGTAACCATCGGCCTTGGTAGCAAATACAATTAGTGTTCTCCACTCAGAAACACTTCTTCTGATAAATCCCTTCCTCAAAAGATCGCTTACTTGCACCTCGAGCTCTCGCTTCTCCCTTGGTGCCAAACGACGAAGTGGCATCACTATAGGTCTGGCATCTTTCACTAAATCAATCTGAAACTCAATCTCTCGGTGTGGTGGAAGTCCGGTCACTTCCCCGAAGATGTCCAGATACTCGCCAGCAATAGGCACATCTGACAATTCATCATGCGGGATGTCGAGGAAATTTAGAAAACTAGCCATCACCCCATCACTAGGTTGGGAACCAAACAGTACCCTCCGCTCATCATCCGCTCTAATGGTCACCGAAGACCACTCACAGTCTACCACCACCCCATACCTTTGGAGCCAATCGACTCCCAAAATAATGCCAAACCCAATAAAGCCTAGAACAAAGCAATCACAAGAAAACATACATCCATGACTCGATAAGGCCAAATTACGACAAATCATAATAAGGCTAGTCAAACCACCAATCGGGTTCGTCACAACTAAAGGTTTATCGACAATCTCAGGTTCCAATTCCAACCTATCTACCAGGTCACTAGATATGAAGGAATGGGAAGCCCCGGTATCAAACAACACTCGAACAAGAACATCATAAATAGAAAGTGTACCTTGAATAACGACGCCCTTTCATTTCTACGCCGCAGTTGGGGAATTCGACGAAGAAGGAACATCGTTGATAGAATATGCTTTCACAATCTGCTTCTCTTTAGGAGGTTATGGACATTTATCCTTGTGATGTCCCACTTGGTCGCAATTGAAGCACTTCCTATCCGCTGACTTTTCTCGACATTCTTTGGCATAGTGGCCCTTCTTGCCATAGCTATAGCACTCTACATCTTTCTAATCCCTCTTTCTCTGACCATCCTTGGTTTGGTTCTGTTTTCTCTTATTCTGGGAATTATTCTTGCCTCCACCGCTTGCCTGCGGTTTTAACTCTCCTGCAGATGCAATAGCGACCTCGGTCTTTGACTTAGGGTAAAGGCTTTCTGATCTCAATGCTTTCCCCACAACAGATTCAAAAGTCTCATCAATGTGGTTTATAAGTCTTTCCCCTAAGTAATCATCTAAGTCGGTTATGAACTTTTTATTCTTCTTCTCGGAAGTATCGATACGAGATAATCCATACTTCGACAAGGTATCGAACTCAGCAATATATTCCGAGACTGCCCTACCAATCTGCTTAAGCTCCAAGAATTTCCTAAACAATTCTTATTTCTGAGCAGTTGGGATAAACTCATCACTGAAGCGAGTCTTAAATTGATTCCAAGTAACTTGATCCTTAGAAGTAGCTGCTTTAATAGCATTCCACCAATTCATAGCCTGTCCTTGAAGTTGACGAGATGCTAGCTTTCTCTTCATTACACCATTGATCCCCAAATCCTTGAAGATGCGCTCACAACTATCCAGCCGATCTTGAACCACTATAGCCGATTCTGTTATGTGGAATGACTTCCGACCAAGACTAGTATAATCCTTGTAGAGCTTGGCGAAATTGACTCTAGGTGCCTGCACCGCTGCACCACCACTGTTAGCAGTGTTAGGAACTGCTCCTTGAACATCCGTAAGCATCTCTCTCATGAAGGTAGTAAACATTGTCCTCATATCAGGGGCATTCCTATTATTGGCCCCTGAACACATACTCCTCATGTTTCGGCTCATCGTCAAATCTGTAAAGAGAAAACGATTAAACATCTCCTTAGTGGTGCCAGTGCAGTGCGACTTCTTCTTTAGATATACTAATAGTTTATATATACAGCTTTGGAAAACCAAAATATCACAAATACGCATTCTCATATACGTATACAATCTCTCCTTGATGTCTTCCTCTAGGTTAACTACGAAACCTAGGCTCTGATACCAAGTGTGACGACCCTCCCCGGACCAGTCGGCATTTCCCCGAAATGAGATGTGCTAATGCCAGACTAGCACGGGACGGTCGTCAAAAGGAAGGTTTTTGAAGCTATGAGTCATCAAAGAACCTGTAGTATATCTCACAGCGCATGGAATAAAATATAGTAATAACATAACTTGACATAAAACAGGCGAGACAGTGCATAAGCTGAAAACTAAACCATCATAGCAGCGGAATCCAAAATACAGCTTATGATCCGAACCATTATTACAACTTCAAAATACTATCTCTAAAGTAAAATAGAAAGGTACACTACTAATGCCCAAAGTAATGACCAACAACAACACATGGAGAATATATGTAATAGTACGTAGAAGCCTCCTGCTCGTCTCCGGACAACTACTCGTTGCATACCACCTAACCTGTCTCTAGTCTACTCGTTTAGGAGCACCCAGAGTAATAAGAAGAGACATAAAACTCTAGGTCAGACAAAAGTCTGGTATGAGCGATAGCAGCAAAACAAAACAATAACAGGTATAAATAATCATACCTGAACCTGGACCTGCAACCAAAGAGTTAGCACAACCGGATGCACAATACTCTAAGGTAACACTAACATATAGTGTAAAAAAGGGAGTGTGCGTGTCATGGTGATAGCAAACATCAAACGTAGCAATCATCCTCACTTCTCTCAATCACTGCGTAAAATATACAATATCCACCGCTTTGATCACCAGAACCATTTGGGGCCATGACGGAGCCCAGCTCCATCCAAACCTTACTACGACCACTTTGCCCTTAGGGGTCCTGATGGAGTTAGACTACATACAACTTTGACCCCACTGCACTGGTCCATAGTCAGTGCCCCTCCCATCAATAGTGAATCAAAGTTATAGATATCGATAACCCCTTTGCACACGTCCCGCAGGAAAGTCCAACCCTTGAAGTTCACTCATTGGTTCCCATCTGGATCCTGAGTAATAACATCCCACTTAGAATTCCTTTGCATCTCGGGTTTTTGGTCTCCTTCGGTTTGGCTCGGTCCTTCGGAAGTAGTTTGATTCATGGTCATTTCCATCGGGTCGTGACACTCTGGCAGGGTCAGTTCGTGACATCATCCGGTTCGGGTTCTGAGTCGTGCGTCGGTTCGTGACCAGTAGTTCGTGGTTCATTTACTAGCATTGGCTCGTGGACACTCCGGTTCGGGTGGTGCAAGCAACTCATGGTTCGCAGCTTCTGGTTCATGCTTCGGTTCGTGGAAGGCAGTTCGGGTCGGAGGACCTCAGATGCGAGCGGATTGGGGTGGGTCAGTTTGGCTCATAGGAACAAGCACGAGTGGGTTCGGGTCCTGGCATCGGCTCAAATACATAGGGCGGTTCATGGGTGGGTTATACGAACTGACCGGTCCTCCTATACCAACCCAATCCGGAATCCTGCGCTATTCCCAACAAGATATTTACGCCACGCGATGGCGTTTTCAACCATTCTAACCTTGCTAATCAATCATGAAGCATTCCAAACAGTAGTAATAACATATGGATTCAATAAAAAAGATTAAAACATCAAGCATATAGGTTATTTTGGATCAAACATACCCAGAAAACATGATTTTCCCCTTAATCCCCATAACCATGTTTTAACAATAGGATCAGCAAACTTAATCCAAATTAACCCAAATTTTATACATATTTTTCCAGATTTTTATGATGCATAATTTCGCTAATTATTACTAATCACCCCTGATTAGCCTTAATTAGTGTAAAAACATGCAAATCTCTCACCTTAACCACAAATAAATTATGGATCTAAAAACTCCACTGATTTGGGTCGAATTCTTATGTGTTCCAGCAGCTCTATCTCGATTTTGATGCTAATCCACCTTAATTTGATGTAGTTTTGTCTGATTTGTGATTAGGGATGAATTCAGAAGGTGGAGGCCATTGTTAGAGTTTGAAGAAATGAAAGTGGTGGCTAAGAAAATGAAATGAGATGGTTTCCTAACTGATTTCAGCCTTCCCATAACCCTAATCCCGAAATGAGTTATGGGCCCATCCACTAATTACCCTATTAAGCCCAGATAAGATATTTTTCACCTTCCAAACTTTATTTCAGCCATATCTCCCAAACGGTAAGTCCGTTTGATTAATATGACCACTCTACGGAAAGGCAAACCATCATCCAAATCCAATGGAAGCTGTTTCAGATCAAAACTCCTTATCAATCAAAAGTTATATGCAAAACAAGATTCGCCAGGGGCAAAACGGTCGTTTAAAATTCAGCAAAAATCGTGAATATGGGAAATGACCCCAATAGTCGTTTCCCAAAGTTACACGACCATATGACTTCGTATAAAAATAAAATAAATATTCTACGATCCTCCGATGCGTAGAATGTGGGTCGTTACACTTTTTGGGGAGATTCGCTTCTAGATTATGATTAACAACCACTTCTTTACAATCCGGGAGTTGGATATGACCAAGCCTCTACATCTCGGGCAATAAACTAGTAAGTTCTCATATTTGATGTATTGCCAAAACACACATCCATTTTACCCAACAAAAATTCTTGGAGGCAGAGGCCAACAAAGATCCATCTCCACACAAACATATGTGAGAATAGGGTGATTAAGGTTTATGGTAGCTTCCTCCGCCTTAAGCGGTTTTTCAATTTGTTCACACAAAGCTTCCAAGGCCTCTTTGTTATAAAGATGAGCCGGTAGGTATCACGAACACGACGCATCGGAACGCAGAACCATAGAGCTTTTCATTGTTATTACAACAATTTACATCAGATTACAAGAATATCAGCGTACGAATAAATATTACACAACGGGAAAATAATATCAGAGAATATAATACATAGCAGCATAAATTAAAGTATATAAATACAATGCACAACAGAAATACATCAACTACCACAACTGAAAGAAATACACAGATACAAAGCTTTCCGAATATAGCTCCAGCTGTAAACCAGGATCCTGTGAAGAAAAATAATCTGCAAAATCAAAACTAATAGATGCCCATGTGGAAAATATGGGCACCCAGAGTTTATGTGAAAACAATAAACTCCGAATCAGTCATGGGACTGGTGTGAGAGCTAAAAACAGTAATTTAACTTTACTTTAAAATAGGTAATTCACGGGACCACGCCGTATGTCATGGAACGGGTTTACTCCCATGAATACTCTGAAATAAAAATGTTTGCAAACAACGCAATGCTTTTCGAAAAAATGAGGATATTATAAGACGTAGATCCCATCACACAATGCAACACAAATCAGAGGATAGAGTTTTACCTTCTAATAGCCAAACATGCTTGATATGCTTTAAAAATAAATCATTTTGATATACTATAAGTGCATAGTGTTGCAGCCAACTTCAAATATAAATGTATCAACCATAGACGGCATCGTACCCCATCCTACTATTTCGCCATATAGGTTTACAACTAAAACTGAAGTCGCTTATTGGAAATTGGATTTCCATCATGAGTCAAGGAAAGGGATGGTCTCCTTACCTGTTCGGATCACCTCTAGCAAGATGATCCAGGATCACACCTATGGGCAATGCTTGGATCCTGCAAGGCCTTACCATACCTAACGTTTGTGGGTTAGTTATTCATAAACATACGTTTCCCGGTCCTATCAGACCTCCAAAATGGTTAGTCCGTCGGCCACTTAAGCCTTTTAGTCGGCTTTATCCAAGGCGCCTCATAATCCACCATTCACGTAAGTAAAAATGTCTAGGATCCATACCATGACAAAACTTCTAACTAGAAAGAAACGTATGCACTCCTTGCGTCCCTTATCCCGTTTCTGACTCATACCGGGGTGTGAGGCTCACGAATTAACACTATACACAAAGCTATGCTACTTAAAGCTGTGCTTTGATCATCAATCACAAGGCCCTACTTTTCAACTAAAGCCTTGATCATTTGCTTCTTAGCATGCCACATTGACAATTCATGCCATACAACTGATTTCTATCAATATATAACCTCTAAGCTCATACGTCTCAGAGAAGGGTGTTAAGCAAGAGAATAAATTCTCCGCCACCAAATGGATACACATTTAATAGAAATCAATCAATACATAACGAAATACAATGTCAGACATAATCCATTCACAAGTCCGTTCTGGGTCTGAGCGAAACCGGAGGCACCTTATTCCTCGTCCCATATGCCCAATACAGGAGAGAGGTCCTCACATTTCCGGTCGATCTCCAAGTACGTCTGGATGATCACCACTTAATACCTCATCTTAGGTGTACACCCCAAGTCAAGACATTAGCAATCATCCGAACGATGTGATGATCTCCAGTCTTCAACCACCGTCTTTATATCTTCGACTTTTAGTCGTCGTAACAGTTACTCAGAATGGGTTAAACTCGGTCTTTTCGAGTTTAACATATATTTGTAATCATGTGATAAATACACACAGATAACACTCGTCTAATTCCAATCCTGGGTATTCAAATATTCACACTGGGGAAAAGTTCCCATTAATTTTATTAAAGATATATTCTTTTAAATTTATTCTCTAATCTTCCTTTGGATATCATTTCAAAAGATTTTAACATATCTTTTCCCAACTTAAACCAGATTAAGATTTATCAACTAGTCGGGATTGACGAGCCTTACCGAAGTAACCATTTATTTCATTAAACCCAATCCCAACCTATTCATCCCATGGAGCAAAACTGGTAGTACTCCATATCTAACACCCACTGTGTTATCGGTAAATTTAATTACCACTTATTATTTGAATCTAATTAAATATTTAACTATCGCATGGAGTAAAACTACGACGGAAGGGGTAGGGGAGATGGGAGAGGGGGTGTAGGGAGAAGGGAGAGGGGGGTAGGGGGTACTCTATCTCGAACACTTCTCTTATTTGGTAAATTGAATTATCACATTTACATTTCAATCTAATTAAATATTCATTAAAACTCTAGTTTAGTTTTAATCTCCAGAAATCATTACTTAATGATTTTTTAACTTGGGAAACTAATTTTGTTTTTATTTGGGTTGAAGAGCAAATGTTATTTAAAACACAGTTCATGATACATCCAAAGTCATTTTCCATTAATATGGAATCTTCATGGAAATTTGAATAATTTATAATCGATATAAATTTCCATATCAGACTAATACTATAATGAAATAACGGCGAATCCTTTAAAATTCTATAAATAGTAAATGCCTTCCTTCATAGAAACTCATTTCGATTATTTTTAATAGAATTCCATTCAATTCCAATTTAACTAAATAAACTAGAAAACTTCTCTAAATCTTATTTAAAAGATTTATTCCTTTCACTTATGGGTTCAAGAGCAGTATTATTTAAGATACCATTCACAATGAACTCAAAATCCTATTTGATATTAAATATAAGATTTTAAATGAAATCATGTCGACTTATATTCAGTATCAAATCTTGAAATTAATAGTTATCGTTTTGGAATAATGATATCAATATATTTCAAATTCCCATAACAATATCCATATAATTACGGAATCCAATATTGAAATATCTGAAGATAATTTCAAATTAAATCCATTCTAATTTACTCGTTGGGAAATTCGGGTTATATCAAAAACCATTTAAAATCCAAATTATTAATTTAAAAATCATTGGATTGTTATTCTTGTTAATAACTAGTTCATCTGGATAAAAATATCTTTTATCTTTTCAAAACTTGGAATATTTCATCCAAAATCTTTCCAAATCATTAATTATGATTTTACATAATTTTTCCATATTTTTAATAATTTTATTAAGGCCCTTACAGTCGGTTTCCAATATCGGCCACTGAACTGCATTCATAGCGACCTTTTCTGAAATTGATTTGGACATATTTTAAAATCTATCCATTAAAATTTAAATATCATGTATTCATTTGAAAGATCTTTTCGATACGAACCAAACGGTTCCGGTTTTAGGAGAATCCGACGATCGGATCTCCCGTTACATCAATTTGAAGTTAATGGTTGAAATTCGCGAACGGTCGCTGCTTGACACGTTCTATTCAAGCCATATAAATATAAATATGTATATATATATCTTCGATTTCCATTTAAAACTTATTTTATAAAACGTTTTAAATTCGTTTAAAAACAATTTCAAGTTCCATTTCAATTTAAATTAAAATTGAACATCCCATTTTATTTTAATCTCAAAATGATAATATTTTCAAAATGTCAGATTTTGAAACTCAGTCTTCTCGATATTCATTATAAAAGTGAATAAAATCGATATAAAAATCCGTTCGAGTTAAAATAGCGTTCCTATACTTAACTCGGCTTCATATTTTTATATTCCGTGTCCATCCAAAATCGGACATCTAAAAACATATTTTGATACTTCACTGAATATTATTTTAAAATGTTCGTTTATATTCTGAATCGGAATCAGACTCAATCAGTCACCATATAATTTTATTTATATGGTTTCCATACATCGCATGTATTCAAAAATAGTGATAATCAACTATTAAACATTCCATTCACATCCAGACTGCAATTTACATCTGTACAAGCATTAAATAACGCTTATAACAGTCTGTCAATCAATCGGTTGGCATACAATTAAACCCGAGGTAGATGTGAACTAATTATCACCCCCAGACCCGTGTGGGGTTTCAACCAACAATTATGAATTCAAATTAATCACTGGTTAACAAATTTAACCAATTCTAATTTGATTCGAATTATTTTTCTAATTAACCAATTTTCACTAATTAAACTATAAATGGATATTTATAATATAGTTTCAACTACCACAAATTCATTAACATTATTTTAGTACGCTCCAAACCACAATCAAAGCACAATACAGTCAATCAGATCATCTACGGGTTTTCAAACAAAGTGAGGTGAGCTAACTAGCACCGTACAACATTTTTGTGATAATTAAACAAATAAAAATCACACTGGCGATCTATATATTCAGTTATAAAATAAATAACTATACGAATATTTGAGTGAGAGAGTTCTCACTTTGATTTCAACTCCGTCAGTCTTTAATGGTGGATTTTATTTTTAAACTAAGTTAAATAGATGTTTAATTTAGCTCAGAAATTTAACTTGCTCAGTTTCCATTCTGGTCAGTTCCATGTTGTAGTGTTCGTTGTCACGATAGCAACGCAACTGAAATCATCGGATTTCGATCTCGTATGAAAAAGATATGATAATTTTTACATTAATTACATTATTAAAATAGATATTTAATTAATTAACTAATTATTTTCCCTAAACCTCTTTTCCTCATTCAAATCAGTCGAACCCAACATCGACTCGCCAAATCCGCCATCCAACCGCCCTGGAGGCCATCGAAGCTTGATCGCCGGCCGCCACAAGGTGTCGGTGCGCCTCCTACCCCCACCAGTAGTGCCGCACCACTTGCCGCCCACCCCTCCTCGAAATCTACGCGTGAATGGTGGCGGTTTGATCCCCTATTTCTCCCAAACCCTAACACGAAAATTGATCATCTTAGTATGGATTTGAAGAGCGTGGAAAGCTCTTTAATTTTCGTTCAATAAGTTTTTCAATTCATTGCATGGATTTGGAGATTTTAAGGAATTAGAAATCAGCAACCAGGGCCATTGAAATCAAATGAACGACAACTCAGAATTAATGGCAAGGGTTTTGGAAACAAATGAATGTGTACATATATATATATATATATATATTTAATATTATTTAATTCCAAAAATACTTGTTTATCGTTACGAACTCCAAATCAAACCCAACAACTATCGTTCCTAACCAAATACTCCCATTTCGGACACAATAGGATATGTTTCGTAAGCCAATTCGACTGTTCCGATCAGTTTTTGTCAATATTAAATATAAATTGATATAACAATCAATATTGAATTCAAACATACAGTTTAATTTACCGGGGCCACATACTGGCTAAAAAAATTATGAAAATTGAAATATCGCTATGTTTTGATGATACAGTCCTAACAAAATTAATTTCATCGAATTTGGAGGCCATTTGAAAAATGTCCTTTTAACTGGCTTATTAAATTCAAACTGAAATTGAAAACGCCTTTAAATTTACTACACTCACATACTAAGTCCAACTGACTTGAAAATTTAAAATTGACAACAATTTGACATTCTAGATCCAACAAAAGTGGTTTTGTCGAAAACGGAGGTCGTTTGCAAAATGGCTATTTTTAAGGGCTATATATATTATTAAAACATATATAAATTCCATAGTGACAATTTTAAATTTTAATCTGGACATAACTTAAATTTATAAAGTGAAATCTTAGCTTCTTACATTCCTTCGAAAGATATTATTAAACAGATTCCAAGGTTCTTGTTTTACTGAAATCTGATTTATCCTGAATTCTGTACATTCAATTGAAATTTAAAAGCTAATTTTCAAACTACTGCGCCATTTCAAAATCGTTTTATAATTAAAATAAATTTATACGTTCAAACTTTGCTTTAAATAAATTTTTCGTCATTTATTCTCAAAATAGTTGTCTAAAATATCTATTTTCTATCAAAATCAATTAAAAATAAATTTTAAATTGGTTCTGAAAATACGGGTTACAACCTCTCCCACTTAAAACTTTATCATCCCCGAAAAAGAATCGGAGTTGAAAGTTGTTTAACTGACCAACTCAACTTTCATTTTGGCTTTTGTTCTTCAACTTTTCAGTTTCTAAGAAATTCTTAATTTCTCTGAAATTTGGCTAACACCCTAAATTCCTGAAAAATTTCGCCATAACCTCCTTTGTACGGGATGGTCTGGAAAAATTTATTGGGCCATATTAGGCACCCATTAAATCCATATATCGCATACAAAACATATGTGCACACCCGTAGTAATTTATAAGCCCTGCTCCCCCTCAAACCCACGTCCGATAATTAAAACGAAAGAGACATGTGTATTTTGTCATCTCCCGACCTATGTAGTGTTTATTATTTAATCCTGTCATTTTTCCTTTATATGTTGTTAATTCCATGATCAGTCTTCGGTTCAACCTATAAATGAGTCCTCTCCATAAAAGCATCTTTCTCATATGGAAATTCAAACGCCGTCATATAAGCGCCCAATGCTTATATGGAATATGATATGCTATGCTGTCTTCAGTAGTATGTTATGCGGCATAGTTCATAATTTATTGGATATTATCCTGTGGCATTTGTTTGATTTCACAAAGAACAACCATCACAACGCATTCAAATCATTCACTGTAGTTTAATAGTAATAAAATTGCACAACCAACTCATTAAGTTGCACCTGTTTGTCGGGCACATAATTTATTTCTGTACACAACAGTAAATCCATAATCTGCTTAACATACATATATATATATATATATATATATATGTATGTATATATCCAATTGCAACTAATTACAAATAAATTCAACATTAAATTTAATTTGGTTCAGTTTAGCTTATATACTCATAATGTTTTTATTCCAATTATATTTAACTTCTCTTAAGTTTAATTTTTTTATTCGTTTGATTTATTTGCATATTTTCAATCTATTTACCTCGTTTCAGTAAAATTTAAATTCATTTCCAAATGGCTATTTAAGTTAATATAAGTATAATTTGATGTTTCTACTGGGATTATATAGTCATCCCACTTTCAAAACTTGAAAATAAACACTGATGATGCCCGGACTATCACCAGAATTATCCTCAAGCGACTAGAATGTGATTTTATACAAATCAAGTATACTTGAGATTTCAAATACACATTTGCAAGGCGTATACGCAAAATCTTCTTATACTCGATAGTCCCACTTCAACGTCCAAATAAATACTCAAAATCATATTATAAATATAATCTTTCATAATCAAATTCTTTTTTAATAAATAAACAAATTTATTCTTTGCCTACGTAAAATACTCTTCCAACTCATTCTAGGGTGTTACTAACCCCATATCTAATGGGTTTCTCATTTTAAGACGATACTGATCATGTATCTAATAAGTTATTCTTTAATATGATATTGCTAATCCTACCTCTGATGAGTTCTTTCGTTTGGTCCTAATGTGTCTTATTCTCGAGCTTTATAAACCAAAGCTCTGATACCACGTTATCACAAACACGACGCATCGAAAAGTAGAACCGTAGAACTTTTCATTGTGATTACAACAATTTTCATCAGATTACAAGAATATCAGAGTACGAATAAATATTACACAGCGGAAAAATAATTTAGAGAATATAATACATAACAGCGGAAATTAAAGTGTATAAATATAATGCACATCGGAAATACATCAAAAACCACAACTGAAAGAAATACACGAATACAAAGCTTCCCAAATATAGCTCCAGCTGTAAACCAGGATCATGTGAAGCTAAAGAATCTGCAAAACCCAAACTACTAGCTGCTCGTGTACAATATATGGGAACCCAGAGTTTAGGTGAAAACAATAAACTCCGAGTCAGTCATGGGAGTGGTGTGAGAGCTAAAAACAGTTATTAAACTTTACTTTAAAATAAGGTAATTCATGGGACCATGCCGTATGTCACGGGACGGGTTTACTCCCATGAATACTCTGAAATAAAACAATTTGCAAAAAATGCAATGCTTTTCAAAAAAATGAGGCTATTATAAGATTTAGGTCCCATCACAGAATGCAACACAAACCACAGGATAGAGTTTTACCTTATAATAGCCAAACATGCTTGATACGCTTTGAAAACAAATCATTTTAATATACTGTAAACGCATAGTGTGGCAACCAACTTCAAATATAAATGTATCAGTCATATACAACATATTGCCCCATCCTACTATGTAGCCATATAGGTTTAGAACTAAAATTGAAGTCGCATATCGGAAAATGGATTTCCATCATTAGTCAAGGCAAGGAATGGTCTCCTTACCAATTTGGATCACCTCTAGCAAGATGATCCAGGATCACACCTATGGGCAACCCTTTGATCCTACAAGGTCGGTCCACACCTAACGTTTGTGGATTAATTATTCCTGAACATACAACTCCCGGTCCTATCAGATCTCCAAAATGGTCAGTCCGTCAACCACTTAAGCCTTTTAGTTGGCTTTATCCAAGGTGCCTCATAACCATCATCCACATAAGTAAAAATGTCTGGGCTCCATACCATGATACAACTTCAAGTTAGAAAGCAAAGTATGCACTCCTTGCGTCCCTTATCCCGTTTCTGACTCATGCTGGGTGTGAGGCTCGCGAATTAACGCTATACACTAATCTATGCTACTTAAAGTTGTGCTTTGATCATCAACCACAAGGCCCTGCTTTTCAAAAAAAGCCTTGATCATTTGCATCTTAGCATGCCACATTGACAATTCATGCCATACAACTGGTTTCTATCAATATATAACCTCTAAGCTCAAACGTCTCAGAGAAGGGTGTTAAGCAAGAGAATAAATTCTCCACCATCAAACAGATAGATATTTAATAGAAATCAATCAATACAGAACAAAATACAATGACTAACATAATCCATTCACAAGTCCGTTCTGGGTCTGAATGAAACCGGAGGCACCTTATTTCTTGTCCCATATGCCCAATACAGGAGAGAGGTCCTCGAATTTCCGGTCGATTTCCAAGTACGTCTGGATGCTCACCACTTAGTACCTCGTCTGTTTGTACACCCCAAGTCAAGACATCAGCAATCATCCTAACGATGTGAAGATCTCCGGTCTTCAACCACCATCTTGATATCTTCGACTTTTAGTCATCGTAACAGCTACACAGAATGGGTTAAACCCGGTCTTTCCGAATAACTAACGTATCTTTATGATCATGTGATAAATATACATAGATAACACTCGTCTAATTCCAATCCATAGTATTATTTTATTCAAATATTCACATTTCTGGGGAAAGTTTCCCATCAATTTTATTAAAGATAAATTCTTTTAAATTTATTCTTTAATCTTCCTTTGTATATCATTTCAAAAGATTTTAATATATCTTTTCACAACTTAATCCAAATTAAGGTTTATCAACTAGTCGGGATTGACGAGCCTCACCGATGTAACCATTTATTTCATTAAACCCAATCCCAAACTATTCATCCCATGGAGAAAAACTATTATTACTCCATATCTAACACCTATTGTGTTATCGGTTAATTTAATTACCACTTATCGTTTGAATCTAGTTAAAGATTTAACTATTGCATGGAGTAAAACTATGACGGAAGAGGGGTACGGGAGATGGGAGATGAGGGTAAGGAGAGGGGGATAGGGGTTACTCCATCTCGAACACTTCCCTTATTAGATAAATTGAATTATCACATTTACATTTCAGTCTAATTAAAGATTCATTAAAACTCTCGTTCAGTTTTAATCTCTAGAAATCATTACTTAATGATTTTTCAACTTGGGAAACCAATCATGTCTTTATTTGGGTTGAAGAACAAATGTTATTTAAAACACGGTTCACGATAAACACAAAGTCATTTTCCATTAATATGGAATCTTCATGGAAATTTGAATAATTCATAATCGATATAAATTTCCATATCAGACTAATACTATAAATGAAATAACGACGAAGCCTTTCAAATTCCATAAATAGTAAACGCCTTCCTTCATAGAAACTCATTTTGATTATTTTTGATCGAATTCCATTCAATTCCAATTTAATTAATTAAACTGGAAAACTTTTCTAAATCTTATTTAAAAGATTTATTCCTTTCACTTATGGGTTCAAGAACAGTATTATTTAAGATACCATTCACAATGAATTCAAGATCCTATTTGATATTAAATATAAGGTCTTAAATGAAAATCATTTCGACTTATATTCAGTACCAAATTCTGAAATTAACGGGTATCGTTTTGGAATAACAATATTAATATCTTTCAAATTCCCATAACAATATCCGTATAATTACGAAATCCAATATCGAAATATCCAAAGATAATTTCCATTTAAATCCATTCCAATTTACTCATTCAAAATTTTTGGATATATCAAAAACCATTTCAAATCCAATTTTTTAATTTAAAAATCATTGGATTATTATTCTAGTTAATAACTAGTGCAACCAGAAAAAAATATCTTTTATCTTTTCAAAACTTGGAATATTTCATCCAAAATCTTTCCAAATCATTAATTATGATTTTACATAATATTTTCATTTTTTTAATAATTTTATTAAGGCCCTTACAGTCGGTTTCCAATATCGTCCACTGAACTGCATTCATAGCGACCTTTCCTGAAATTAATTTAGACATATTTTAAAATCTAACCATTCAAATTTAAATCTCATGTATTCGTTCGAAAGATCTTTTTGATACGAACCCAACGGTTCCGTTTTTAGCAGAATCCGACGGTCGGATCTCCCGTTACATCAATGAAGTTAACGGTTGAAATTCGTGAACGGTCGCTGCGCGGCACGTTCTATTCAAGCCATATAAATATATAAAATATATATATATATCATCGATTTCCATTTAAAACATATTCTATAAAACCTTTTAATTTCATTTAAAAACAATTTCAAGTTCCATTTCAATTTTCAATTAAAATTGAACATCCTATTTTATTTTAATCTCAAAATGATAATATTTTCAAAATGTTAGATTTTGGAATTCAGTCTTCTCAATATTCATTATAGTTAAAATAGCGTTCCTACTCTTAACTCGGCTTCATAATTTTATATTCCGTGTCCATCCAAAATCGGACATCAAAAATCATATTTTAATACTTCACTGAATATTATTATAAAATATTCGTTTATATTCTGAATCGGAATCAGACTCAATTAGTCACCACATAATTTTATTTATATGGTTTCCGTACATCGTATGTATTCAAAAATAGTAATAAACAACTATTAAACATTCAATTCACATCCACAGTGCAATTTACAACTGCATAAGCATTAAATAATTAAATAACGCTTATAATAGTCCGTCAATCAATCAGCTGACATACAATTAAATCAAAGAGAGATGTGAATTAATTATCATCCCCAGACTCGTGTGGGGTTTCAACCAGCAACAATGAATTCAAATTAATCACTGGTTAATAAATTTTACCAATTCTAATTTGATTCGAATTATTTTTCTAATTAACTATTTTTCATTGTTTAAATTATAAATGGATATTTTTAATTTAATTTCAACTACCACAAATTTATTAACATTATTTAATATGTTCCAAACCACAATCAAAACACAATACAGTTAAACAGACCATCCATGGGTTTTCAAACAACAGTGAGGTGTTAACATGCACTTGCAACATTTTTGTTATAATTAAACAAATAAAAATCACACTGCCAATCTATATATTCAGTTATAAAATAAATAACTGTACAAATATTTGAGTGAGAGAGTTCTCACTTTGATTTCCACTCCGCCAGCCTTTAATGGAGGATTTTATTTTTACACTAAATTAAAAAATATTTAATATAGCTCAAAGATTCAACTTGCTCTGTTTCCGTTCTGATCAGTTCCATGTTGTAATGTTCGTTGTCATGATCGCAACGCAACTGAAATCGTCGGATTTCTATTTCACATGAAAAATATATGATAATTTTTACATTAATTACATTATTAAAATAATTAATAAATTAATTAACAAATTATTTTCCCTAAACCTCTCTTCCCCCTTCAAATCAGTTGAACCTAACATCGACTCGCCAAATCCGCTGTCGCACTGCCTTGGAGGCCACTAGAGCTTGAACGCCGACTACCACAAGGAGCGCCGAAACGCCTTCTACCTCCGCCAGCTGTGGCGCGCCACTCGCTGCCACCTCCTCCTCGAAATCTGCATGTGAACGATGGTGGTTTGATCCCTGATTTCTCCCAAACCCCAACACGAAAACTGATCATCTTAGTATGGATTTGAAGAGCGTGGAAAGCTCTTTAATCTTCATTCAATAAGTTTTTCAATTCATTGCGTGGATTTGGAGATTTTGAAGAATTAAAAATCGAGCAACCGGGGCCATTGAAATGAAATGAATGGCGACTCAGAATTAATGGCCAGGGTTTTGGAAACAAATGAATATATATATATATGTTTTAAATATTATTTAATTCCAAAAATACTTGTTTATTAATTCGAACTCCAATTCAAACCCAATGATTGTCATTACGAACCAAATACCCCCACTCCGGACATAATGGGATATGCTTCTTAAGCTAATTCAACTGTTTTGATCAGTTTTTGTCAAAATTAAAACATAAATTAATATAACGGTCAATATTGAATTTCGACGTACATTTTAATTTAGCGTGGCCACATACTGACTCCAAAAATTATGAACATTGAAATCTTGCATGTTTTGACTATGTAGTCCTAACAAAATTAATTTTTTCGAATTTGGAGGCCATTTGAAAAATGGCCTTTTAATTGGCTTATTAATTTCAAACTAAAATTGAAAATGTGTTTGTATTTACTAAACTCACATACTAAGTCCAAATGATTTGAAAATTTAAAATTGACAACAATTTGACTTTCCGGATCCAACAAAAGTTGTTTCGTCGAAAATGGAGGTTGTCTGCAAAATGGCTATTTTTAAGGGCTATCTATATTATTAAAATATAAATTCCAGAGCGACTATTTTAAATTTTAAACTAGACATTACATACAATTTATAAAGTGAAATTTCACCTTCTTACATTCATCAGAAAGATATTATTAAATAGATTCTAACGGTTCTTGTTTTATTGAAATTCGATTTATTTTGAATTTTGTACATTCAATTGAAATTTAAAATCGAATTTTCAAAATACTACGCCATTTCAAACTCGTTTTATAATTAAAATAAATTTATACGTTCAGACTTTGCTTTAAATAATTTTTTCGTCGTTTATTCTCAAAATAAATTGTCTAAAATATTTAATTTCTATCAAAATCAATTAAAAATAAATTTTAAATTGGTTCTGAAAATACGGGTTGTTATAGTAGATAAGGAAATGAAACCCAAACGGGGAATAACGGGCCATCTAAGAGAGGATGGAAGTTAATGGACCACTTAAATACTTTCATTTGTGCATTTAATATTGTCAATTGCTCTCGGAGCCATAGACGAAGATAGTCCTCTTTATTAAACAACTGAATTAGAATATGGCGCTCATCTGTAGCACCAAGCTTAGCTTGTCCAACCAAGGAAAATTTTGTGAAAAACTTACATATTTGTTCAACCGGAGGCCACGCAGCAGTAAATCTTTCAGTCAGCACATGTTGCAGCGGCCTAGCGAACCTTGAGATTTGCTCTGAAGAAAACAAGACTGTCGGTTCACCCTCGTAAAACATCTTTGGCTTAGGTGCTTTGGGCTGACCAGACACAACAGACGAAAAGCTTTTCATTGCTGCTCTCAAATCATTTGCAGAGTTAGCAGGGGAAGAACCTCCAAGAATAGCAGCCACATCTGACGCAATCGCACGCAGGCAAGCCGGGGTTGGAGGTGAATGTAAAACAGGGTCGGAAGTGGATTCCATTACTGGCAACACCTATCGGCCACCAATGTGCGGGTCCGAATGCCCCATAATGGCAGGATGAAGGTCAGAAGATGGATTAAATGTCGGTTGCAGCAAGTAGAAGGGCTTCGAAATGTGGTGCAGACAAGGTAGATGAGGGACAGAGATGAGGCTGATGAGGCAGTAAGGCTTGAGGATGGACGGAAAAGAGGCTGGTGAGGCAGTAAGGCTTGAGGATGAATGGATATGTGGCAGAAGAGTGGAGGCGGAGAGGTTGATCGGCGGAGCAGTAGAACAGAGGATGAAGAGGGACGAAGTGGTGGCCGAATGGTGGAGGAGTAGGTAAGGAGAGAGAATGATACAGCGTGAAGAAATTAGCAGAGCAACGGGAAGAAAAAAATCAGAAAAAGTACGCCATTTTTGATTGAGTCAGATGCTTGTATGTAACGCACAATTCATTATAACATTTCATAACCATATAAAGATAGGAATTTTAATCGAATATAATAAACAACGATAGTATAATCAATGTCAACCATCTAAATTAATAATAAGCATCCAAGACATACAAATATCCAATTTATATCATCAACGATTAAATTTAGTTATATGAATTTATCTACATCACAGATTCCAGAAAGCGTGAGGGCTAACTCACCATTTCATTTTGATTTGACGATTTGAGGCTGTTTCATTTAATTTTAAACTAACATTTAAAATTAATTGAAATTCCAGCTGTCTCTGAATCACTCCGTTCCAGCTTAGATGCGAAATACTCATCGTCATGATCTCAACAGATCTAGTTTTGTTGGATTCTATAAACAAAGGAATGAGATATAACAAATATAAGTTTAAACATAAATTTTAAAAATATATTCTTAATAGGTCATTAGTTTTATTAAATACTTCTTTAACCTTAATAAATGACGTGATTAGCTGTAACCCACGAATTAAACTTGTGAAACTACTTCCTTCTTCCAGTTAATTTTAAATAGTAACTTCCCTTCGTTTAAACCACTCCCGCTCCGCTTGCCATGGACTGGGTCCCGTGCGGACACCATCGGAGACTGTCTCATCCTCCGCCCTACCACCTGACCCACTGCCATACCCTCCGACAACACAAGGCGCTCAAACAACCTCACACTAGACTTCCCTCCTCTTGAAATTTCGAGACCCATTAGAAAACGATTTGCTTCGCCAAACTTCATCGTACGACAACTTGCAAACACCCCGTCCCCTCCAAATGACTCGCTTTTTTCTCCTTCTCCTACACCTAAAATGGCTCAGACGAACTCTTCTCCACTTCACTATAAATTGCCTACAACCGTTGACAATTCTATGCGAAATATCTACCTCCTCTGACCGTTACAGAGGACGCCATCACCGTCGGTAGCATGACGTCACCACCCTCTCCGTCCACTACATTAGGAATTCCGACAAATTCGAACTGGTTTGAATGATGGAATCAGCTGAAGAAAAGGTGCTTTCTGTTTTTCATTCATGAGTTATATATGGAAAATTTGCACATGCGTAGATACACTGATCAACTGAAGAATGGGCCGTACTGCATGTGGGAAGGCATAGTGTATAGTTTGCACATGTGAAATACGGTAGGAATTAACGTTTCGCAGGATTTTATTTAATAGCAGGTGAGGAACAATATTTTTTTATGAGGTGACGAACGATAATTTATGAAAATGACTAGCGATATTTTTGGCATATAATGCTTGATGTTTATAATTCGCACAAGCGCACATGAGTTTGAAAACATACAATTATATGATATTTTGGACAGAAGGTACTAGTTTCGTCGAATTCCGAGATCGTTTGTGAAATCGCTATTTTAATTTCAAACGGTTAAATAGTATGCATTTATACCGCGCATGATCATAAAATAAATCCAATTGTCGTGAAATTGGAAATCTCACAATAATTAATCATTACAGTTTTAATAAAATTAATTTTGTTGAAAGCCGAGATCATTTGAAAATTAACTATTCTTATATTGAAACGAAAAATCTATATATCGATTTCAATATAAACAAATCTGTTAATAATAAATTATTATTAACATATATATTCAATCAAAATTGTATAAAATTCCAAAAGAAAAAAGTTCAGGCTGAATTCTAAGTCAAAATGATAATAAATATTATAAAACCCTTTTATTTTATATAAATAATTATTATAGTTTATAAATGAATTCATAACGACTATTTGAAAATTTGATTTGGACATAAAACAAAATCTACAATATGAAAACTCGATTTTTCTCTTCAGTTAGAAAAATATAATCCACTAGATTCGAATGTTTCTTATTTCAAAGAAATCCTTCTTATTTTGGATCATGTACGTCCAATTAAAGTTCAAACGTTATATTACGAATTACCGCGTCACTGCAACTTGTTTTATAATAAAATTATAATTTAAATGTTCCAATGTCGTCTAATAAACGAATACATTAATATAATTCAATCTAGATTCAATTAAATATTCTCATATTATCCAATTCAAACTATATTGCAAATTCAAATAATTTTGACTAATTCAGAATTTAACTTATTATTATATTATTTATATTAATAAAATATTCAAAATTATTAAATTCAATCTTTTTAAATTCCAAAACAACATTATAAGCCATTTTTAAATATTCAATTCAATCATAAAAATTTGGGTCGTTACACCTGACTTTGGAACTTTTCCTTATTCTAGTTTCCCCTGAACCTATCGGATAGAAGTTAGCTTAGGGTTCTCATATCCTTATGCGCTCTACTATTGCTTCTTTACTATTGGTGTTGGAGACACTGGTAGCGGCAATTGGATGTTCTTCCTCCTGAGGGTAGAATTATCAATTGCAAGAGGGAACCTCGTCACAACCCCTTCCAACTTAGGTTCACTAAATAATGCATAATAAATACAAAATTGAAAAGCTAGCATCATGGAAAATGAGCTCAGGAGGTGCCAACTCCAGGATCGACTATGTGAAGGATCAGTGCACAAGCCTAATTGACTATTATGTTGCTAATAATAGCCTAAGTGACATACCGCACTGATCCTGGTCACATATCTTGAATATGATGTTGCGCTTAGTGATGCACACCACAAGACGAGCGATATATTGCAATTGTCAGACTCCATGCATCGTCATCTCCAATAAAGATAAATTGAAAAATCTATAGTACCACTATGTTAGTGTCATCTAAATAAGTGCTAACTGCTTATATCTTGAAATCTTACCTAAGTCATTATTGATCATCTTAAACTGAGTCTCCTTTACCTCAAACTAAATGCGGCATTACCATCAACAAAGTTCTGCACTATATAAGCATCAGATAGACAGAGCAGTGTGGGTAACATTTCCGCTTAAAAGTGTACTAACGGAAGATCGAAGCAAATCCCGGTGCTACAAAAACCTCATCTAACCTAAAAATGGCATAATCCTCAAATTCGCTAGTCGCCTTTAGTGACCAAATTGACCGTTTACAAATAAATTCGACTTTCGACTTGCTGCGTTCACGCTAGGTGGCCTATTCTGAAGTGAGACAAGGGTGACAAGTAGAAGTGCTAGTTGTGTGAGGCAGTGATCAACATATTTTATGGATATTATGAATCGAGTTTTCGAAGATCAACTGAATAAGTTCGTGCAAGTGTTTATGGACGATATCTTGATTTATTCTAGAACTGGGGAGGAGCACATGATGCATTTGAGGATTTTGTTGGAGATTTTGAGAAAGCACCAACTGAAAGCTAATTTTTCCTAATGCCGCTTATGTAGGAAGAAGTCAAATTCTTATGTCATGTCATATCAGAACAAGGAATAACAGTGGATCCTGTTAAGGTGGTAACACTTCAAGATTGGAATCCATCAAAATGTATAATGAAAATTAGAGGTTATATCAGTTTACCTTGGATATTATTAACGATTTACCAAGGAGATTTCGAAGATAGATGCACCATTGACCGGTTTAACAAAAAAATTTCAGGCCGTTGTATAGGATGTGAATTGTAAGCATGCTTTTGTGACCCTGTAAAAGAGATTGATTAGTGCGCTAGTACTAGCAATTCTAAGGGCAAATGAGGAAATGGTTTTCTATGCTGATGTATGTGGTACCAGTTTAAGAGCGACACAGATGCAGAAAAGAAAAGTTATCATGTATGCCAATCGACAACCGAAGCCTCATGAAAGGAATTATCCTACTGATGATCAATAACTAGTAATGATAGTGTTTGCTCTGAAGATATTGTGGAATTATCTACCGAGAGTTATATTTGTATTATTCATGAATCATAAGTCTTGAAGTATCTTTTCCCAAAAAAAAGTTCAATCTTTGGCCACAAAGATGGTCTGAATATCTAGCTTCGTATGATTTTGATATTTCATATATTTTGGAAAAAGGTAACGCAGTGGCAGATGCACTAAGTAAGAGGCTTGCGAGTTTTGGAGCTATATTTACGAAGTGGAAGAAAATTGAGCTTATAGCTAGATTTGATTTCAGGCCTCGTTATGGGTTGGAGCCTGAGATGCTAGCAAGTATATCTATTAGATATACTCTCATCAAAAGGATTGGCGAAAGCCAAAGCCGAGATGCCAAGCAAGTTGATATTATTGAGAGATTGAAGATGGGAGGTGAGTCCAAGAATTCAAAGTAATATGAAGTTAATCAAGATGATTGGCTTCACAAGGAAGGATGATTGGTTGTTCTGAAGAGAGATGTTTGGAGATTCATCACGAAGTCTATGAACAACCAATTAGTTAAAGTGGAGAGCGGTTTATTGCAGCCATTAGAAGTTCCAATGTGTAAATAAGAGTAAGTATCAATGGATTTTATTGATGGATTGCAAAGACAAGGGCAGGATATTATTGCATTTGGGTAGTTAAGGATCGCTTGATTAAAAGCACGATATTTATTCCTATCAATTCTACTAGAACGACATCTAAGTTGGTGAAGTTGTATATTAAATGGATAGCTCAATTCCATAGAGTACTAAGAATATTTTAAGTGATAGAGATCCTCTATTCACTAGCATATTTTGGAAGAATTTGCAAGAAGCATTAAGGACTGATTTGTGCATGAGTATTGCTTGTCATCTGAAGACTAATGGGAAAACCGAAAGAGTTTATCGAGTATTGAAAGAAGAGACTGTGTATTGGATCATGGAGGAATATGGAAAAACCATCTTCATTTGGATGAGTTTGCCTATAGTAATAGTTATAAGTGGAGGATTGGAATGGTACCATATGAGGCGTTGTACGCAACGTCATTTAATTCACCTTCTTATTTGTTGGAAACAAGAGAGAAATTGGTCCTTAGGCCTCGGATGATAAGAGAAACTATGGATAAGTTTGAGACCATTAGGCTACTAATGAAGGCAATCCAAGATCATCGGAAGATTATGCTGATAAGAGAAGGAAAGTACGGAATTCCCTATAGGGGACATGGTGTTTGTTATGTTTTCACCTTTTAGGAATGTAGTTTTATTCGAAAAGAAAGGAAAGTTAGCTTCGAGATTTGTTTGACCATTACCAATTTTGGAGAGAATCGGGAAGCCTGCATATAGCATGGAATTACATAAGAAGATGGCGGGTATGCACATTATTTTTCTTGTCTCATATCCATGGAAGTTTGTGCACAAATCGAGTGTTATAGTATCTCCAAATCAGCTTGAAGATGTAGAGGTGGAGCCAAAAGTCACAATACCTCTTAAGCTACTTCGAATCATTGGGAATGACATGAAACAACTTAGGAGGAAGTTAGTTAGGCTAGTCAAGGTAATCTAGAGCGAAAATGATGACGATTGTACATAAGAGACAGAGCAAAGCATGAAGACAACATATTTAGAACTTTTTGAGTGGTACATCTCATATATCGTATTTGATTATCCCATTGTAACTTGTTCTATTAGAATTTTGTATGCTATGATAGGATTTTTTTTCTTGCATAGATTGTTGGATGGTAGATTGGTTGCTCGTTGATGGAAGGCATGCAGGGGTATGGTGTTAGATTGTGATTGTTTAGGATTTCGAGGGCGAAATTCCTAAAAAGGGGAGAATGTAATGACCTGTATTTTACAAATCAAAGGATCATAAAATAATTCTATTTAATTTACAAGTAGTTGTATTATAATAATATTTTAATATATGGTTCATGGGGATGTGTTTTGTCCATAATTTTTACTAAATCTTTTTGTGACTGCTATGCCCTTGTGATATATTATTTTAACCAAAAAATTTGATTGAGACCGAATTAGGTGTTTTAATAGGTGTCATTGCATCAGGAAGGTGGTTAGCCATTCAGTAGAGTGGTCACAATAAGAAAATGGTAGAGCAATTTGGGAAAATTGATGTTTTAATGTTTAGTTTCTACTAGATAGATTTTAGGACAACTAATGGGATGAAATCATCATCCGATTAGTCCAATAGACTTATGACCAGGAATTATTAATAGGGGATGTAGAGAGAGGAACATAGTTTTTCTCCCACGTTATCACATTAGGTTGGGTGACTGTGATTCTCCGGATCAACCTAATTCTCTCAAAACCTAGATCTAAAGTTTATTTATCAAATCAATTCTAATTTGCATCTAACAGCTATATCTACATGTAAGAGGATTATGTCTCATCATTTCTACATAATATTGTACATTCTCTTAGTTTCCAGTATCATATCTACTTCATTTCATTATGGATCTCAGGTTTTAGTGAGTGATAGTGGACTCGCATAGTCATATTGGATCATATATTATAATTAGGTCATTTGAACTCCTTATATGTTAATTTAACCATAAAACCAGTTTTCATGCTAAATTTAGATCTAGAAACCCTAGGTTAAAATAATTATAACATATGCCAAGTAATTTGTTAGATCTGATACATTTTATATGCAAATTGTCTTAAATTACGGTAGATCTGTGATCGTTAACATTTGACCCATGCTTGTATAAGTTCATATGTTTGTATAGTCCTGGAATTGTATGAATTACTATTTTATTTCTTGAAATTGTGTGTTATTCTTGCTTGGTTGTTTAGAATTTTTTGCATTATGACATAAATTGGAGGTTAAAGCATATCGAAGGTTCAGATCATCATAATATGACGAAACTTCAGACGTAGGCTATGAAGGACAGAAAGAGGAAACACATGAATTTTGGCCTCGAAAAATGTTAATTATATGGAATGACACTAATCCATAGCCTATGGACCAGCACTGGTCCATCCTATCATATGGGATGGGCATGAAATGTTAGGCGTGACCTTGGGAAAGGGTCTCGGGATAGGGGGCTTTGGTGAAAATATGGCGAAGTTTGGATAAGTCAAAGTAAATAAACTTGAATGCCATGTGATGGATCGACATAAAATTTTTTTGGAAGACATTGATACATGCGAGTTGGACCATCGGAAGTGCCAGAAGCTAGTAAGCAAGTGGTTTCAACACTTAGCCCAAATTGGCTTAAGTGTATGGACTGGCACCGATCCGTAAATTTGAGGAGTTTGGGTCAGGGGTCCATTTGAGGAGTTCTTGGTTTGTTGGTTTCTTTCACGGAGTGGAATTTATCATCTGATAGAGTTACTTCGACCGTGAAGTCAATAGGAGTGGTTGGAGGTGATTGTGATATGCAACTTGAGATGGAACGAGTTTGCGAAATAATGGAATGACTCGAATAGGGCGTGACATAAAAATGGAGTAATGGATATCTCACATTATTGGGGGTGCCAAGAAGTCGTTGATAGGTCAAAGTATTCTGGGTGTGGACTTGAAGTAGGGGTATCATGGGGCTGCACGTCAGGAATGGTAACGATAGCCAAGTACTTGGATCGATTGGGAAGTGACCAAGTTGTCTTAGGGAGATAGACGTACGTGGGACGTACGGTAGTCTGACTAAAAGAAGGGTTCTCCATTATCCCTTAACGTAGACAATAATGGTCATATGGGTTATCGACATATTCAAAGCTCTAGATAGTGATAATGAGGATATTATTTGATATGGATGCTATGGTGGCTTTGAACGTTCTCTTTCTAATTTCTTTGGGTAGACTATCAACCTAGGTAACTGAAGTGAAGAAGGGATTAGGAATCCTATTATGTGCAGTGTCAATTTCTTTTATTATTTAAGTAGCATGTTTTATTTAGTTATTATGTGCTACTCTTTGGCGGTAGGGATAGGTCAGGTGATGCTTGAGCTGTCTAGATAATACTTTATAAAATAGCTATTGGTAGTCATCCACCACTCATACCAAACTGTTGTCTTACTCAAGGTTTTTAGTATCCTCTTACTACCTTGGGAGGCCCTTCAACGATGTTATTAATTTGACTATGTAGTAGGTCTATTGACGATGTTGCTATTCGAACACGACCTGGAGGCAAGCATGTTACTATTCTACTATATAGTTATACATGTGTTTTCATTTGTTTGATCTATATACTCCAAGATAATTTGTAATCTTGATGTAATCAGATTGATTACTTGTTGCAACAGATTCTGAGTGCTTTATCGTGATTCACTACATATTTTATTATTATACTTTATCCGTATGTTGTGTGATATACGATATGTTTTGTTCTGGTTTATTTTCCCTTAGTGATCGTTCCATATCAACATATCATGATTCATAGTATATACTCCTTAGTATTTGAAACAGGAGGTATGGGGTGGTCGTCACAAAAGGAGAAAAAAGTGTAGATCTAAAGAGGTGGTGTGGAGACATCTAACGCATTGAAATTTTGGCATCGGTTGGGGATAGAACAGAGAAGCGGAGTATAGATTTGGTGGAGGAAGAAGGGAAGAAAATTGGATTCAATCTTTCCATTCGAGTTCATCCGATTTTTATTTATGACACGATTCAGTACAATAAAATCTATACGAGAAGAATCATGTTCGATCTTTGTTCGTTTATATTCGTCTGAGTTCCTTCTAGTTTAGTATAAAGCTGAGGGAAAATCTAATAAAAATACAAAATTATATATACACACACACACACACACACACACACACATATATATATATATATATATATATATATATAGCCATGTCTGTCGGGGTGCGTTCATATCCTGATCCAAAAAATGTTTGTCCATATTCGACTGGTTTTATTTAGGGTATGAGCTTAAACAACAAAATTTGTATGAGGAGAAATTTTGTATGGTCAGATTTTATTTAGGACAGAAATTGAGCACAACTAAGTTCAATTTGGTCTGATCCAATTGATTTACATCTCTATTTTGACTAGAAGTGAGCAAAATGGAGGTAGCAATAAAATAAATGAATGGATGCGAATTACATATGCAATCTAGGTTTGTGTTTTCTCCAACCCATGTAGCAGTCGAATTTTCCGTAGTTGATTGACCGACCATATGGTCAATCGCTTGTGTAACGATCCAGATTTTAGTAAGAAATATTTAATGGATATTAAATATTTAATACGATTTATTTAATAAATAACGATGAGAAATTTATTTAATTTAAGGTTTAAACGTATAAATTTAACATTTAATTAAAATGAGCTCGTAACGTCGCGGTAGTTCGTAATATTACGTTTTGAAATTTAAATGACTATACAAAATTCAATATAAGTCAGAATTGGTTGAAACAAGAAATGTTAGGTTCTATTTAAAAATATCTTTCTAAGGAGACTGAAAAATCAAAATTTCATTTTGTAGATTATAAGTTATGTCTAAATCAAATTTCCAAATAGTTGTTATACAGTTAATTAATATTTCATCGATTTATTTAATATATAAAAAGGGTTTTTATATGTAATATGGATACCTTTTAACTCAAAATTAGTAAATATTGAATTGAAAATTATATACAATTCCATTAGGATATATATAGGATAATAACAATTAGTTTATTATCAAATTAGAGAATTTTGGAATTTTATAATATTTTAATAATATTACATAGGCCTTAAAAATAGTCATTTTGCAAACGACCTCCATTTTCAATGAAACCAGTTTTGTTGGATTCAGAATAGAAAATTATTGGAAGATTCCAAATTTCACGTCAACTGGAGTTAGTATGTGACAGTGCGAGATATAAACGTTCTATGTAGATAATCGATCAATAATTTGAGTTCGAACTAGCGCTATTAGATCAAACGGACTCGGAATTCGACGAAATTAATTTCATTAGAATCGTAATGACAAACCATATGTGCATATCAATTTTTACCCCGAACAGAGTTCGTGTGTGCCCGCATGATTTTTAAAAGACGAAAACAGGTAGCGGTAGCTAAAGAATTAATAAACTAATGCGCGAGACTTCACGTGCAAGCTAGTCTCTCCGCTATAAATATACCCCCAAACCAGCATCCTCCTCCACAATTCTCATCCATTATTATTTTGCAAATAAGTCATCCTCCACATTTTAATTTTTATCTCCTAAACCATTAGGAATCAGCCTAAGGTTCCAACACAAAAGTTGTACTATACGTTGAGGGCTACTTGCTGCAAAAATTTGGTGGTGGATGGTTTAGTGGTTTCAGCGGGATATTGGTTCGAAGCCAAACTGAGCAATTTCGGTAAATGGTGTTTTGTGGCCAAACCATCGAGAGTTAGACAAAATGCCCAACTAGAATTTGGAGATAGGAGACCAGGCAACAAATTTGTAGTTGGTAGTTTTGGCCAAAAGTGGCCGTGGTGGTGGTTAGCGGGAGATGATAGGAGAAAACGTGTATTGGTGAGCAGCAGTTCAATTTTTACAAATTCTGGCCAAATGAGGAAGTTTCAGGCGATGACCCCAACTGGAAAAATGTCTGAGGTGGCGAGACCTTGTTGCCTGTTAAATTTGGGGGTCATTTGGTTGAGGGTAGCGGCCAGAAAACGCCACGAACGGCTCGACGTTCATGCCTATTTTCTGGGCGATTGACGTCGAGGGGGTGGGCCTCCTGGCGAAGGTCGGTGGTGGATAGGGCTTGCCAGCGGTGGGTCCAGGTCGGCGGCGCATGGTCCTTTGTGGCGGCGGTGAATGATAAAGAAGATGGAGCTGATGGGTTGAACGGGTTAAAGAAGAAAGAGGTTAAATTATTATTTTATTAATTTATTCAGTGATTGTTCAATGTTCGAACCTTAATATCTCGTTCACACTAACTCAGAATCGCATGAAAATGGATCCATTGAAATCGTGGAATCGAGAGCTTCACAACAAAACTGATTTTGTCGAATTTGAAGCAAGTTGAAAATCTGGTAACTCAAAAGCTATTGTTATTATAACGATCAAAAATCCTGGTGACAACTCCCTTAACTGATTTTAAATGTTTTTGTAATCTTGTCTGATTATATATTGGTTGCATGTGATTGTAATTGTTGCTTCGTCGATGATGGATGTTTATTTACACATTTATTTATATACTGTTTATAGTACATTTAAGCGTTGAAATTATAAACGCTTATCATATGACTATTGTGTGATGGATGTTGAACTGTTATGGTGTTAGTATTATGTTTACACACATTGACCCCATTAATATGAAATAATTTGGGTAGTTAGTTGATTTTATTCCAAATTGGGAATTAATTGAATATTTTAATAATGAAATATTGGGCTAAAATTAAAAGTCAAAATTTGATGCTTGATTTTTGATGGATGAAAAATATAATTATTTACGATGATCATTGGTAAAAGAAAGAAATTGTTTTGAAATAAAATTCAAATAGTTATATTCAAGTTTTTATTTCAAAGTGAATAGTGATTAGAAAAGTGAAGTTCGGTTAGGGTATCTAGAAAGGGTTTTAATAAAATTTCTTTTTTAAACCATCTTATTTATTTTTGTAATGGATGTCAGGGAAATTTGGGTTTAAAATATTGAAGTTTGAAAAATAATATTATTTTAATAATAAAGTAGTATTATAATAGCCATTTAATAAAGATATTGAGTTTTAAAGTGAAAAATGGAAAATATAGTGTCTAAAAATTATTATATATATTTTTATATAATAATTTAAAAGTGATTTGATGTAGTTAATAATATACGTCAAAATATGTTCAAAATAGAGCTCGTCGCGTAGCGATAGTTCGCAAATTTTGACTGGTAACTTCAAACTGATATATCAGGAATCCGACCAACGGATTTTCCCGAAATCAAAAACATTAAATTAGAAATGAAAATAGATTTCAAATGATAGGAAGATTTTTAGAATCCAACAGTTAGATCGTTAGATATGTTCAAATCAAATTTGAATAAAAACACCGCTAGTGTAGCTTAATGACCTCAAATGTCGTCGGACTGAAATGGCCTATTTTTAATAAATAAAAACAGGGAACCTTTTTGATGAATCAAAATAAAATATTTCAAAGTGATTTGAAAGAGAAATATGTAGTTTCGAACTATGATTTAGGATATTTGCATTTTTAGCCTATCTGGCTGAAAACGGTAAAACAGAGTTTAGTAAATTTATGTGACTTAAATTTAAATTAGTTGGTTTATCAAATATGACCATGACAAGAAAGAAGTGTTTGACTAAATCTTTTGATTTAGAAAAGATTTCCTATTTAAATAAAAATTTGGATTTGGATAGAAATAATCTTCAGATATTTGGTATTGGTTACCTTTGTGTAAATATTTACTACTTGTGGAATTTGAAAGATATTTAAATCGTTATTCCATTTATAGTATTCATTGGTTCCGGAAATTGGTGTTGAATATCAGTTGATATAACTCTGTTTGAATTCTTATATTTAATATCAATTGGTTAGTGGTTTATCGTGAACGATGTTTTTGAATAAAATTTATTCTTTAACCCAGTTCAAAGAAAGATTAAAACTAAATTAAAGTTTTAATGAAATCTTTAATTAGATTTGAAATGAAAGATGGTAAGTAAACTTCCCAAAATAAGAGGGTATTACATATATGGAGTGGCACTAGTTTTGCTCCATGGGATGAATAATATAGGAATGTGAAAATGATTTCCAAGGAAAGATTTAAACAAGTAATTTAAAATAATGTAAATCTTTGATAAGACTTAGGGGAAATAGTTCCCAATGTAAAGGTTGATTGAGTATAAGAATATTCGCAAAATGGAATAAAATTTAGGACATCTTATATATCTTAATTGATTTGAAGGATGTGATAGTAATTCAGAATGACTGGCTTGCTACCCATTCTGAATAACTATACGACGAGTATTAAAGTTACTTGAAGATGTTGGTTGAAGACCGGAGATCTTCACATCGTTTGGATTATTGTTGATGTCTCGATTGGGTGGTACACCCAAGAGGAGGTTTCATGTGGTGATTGTCTAGACGTACTTGGAGTTTGACTAGATATGCAGGGGTCTCTCTCCTTAATTGGACGAGGAATAAAGTGCCTTCGGACCCAGAATGGACTTGTAAATGGATGTGTGTGTGTCTAACATCGTATTTTACGACATAACAAATTGGTTTCAATTGATGTTATATCAGTTGGTGGTGGAGAATTTATTCTCTTGGCTTAATACCCTCCTTTGAGACTTATGTACTCAGAGGTTTATATATTAATAGACACCGATTATATGTTGTCAATGTGGCATGCAAAGTGTTGATAGATCAAAACTTATGTTGAAAAGCAGAGTTTGGTGGATGATGATCAAAGCATGGCTGATATAGCATAGCTTTGTGTTGAAAAGTGACTGTAGAGCCTCACAACCTATGAATGGACGATAATTAGATGATGGATAGTAGAGTAAGGACTAACATTCCTGTCAAGCTGAAAAGTGATGCCATGGTATGGAGCCCATGCAGGATTGACTTATGTGGATGATGGAATCGAGGAGCCTCTGATGTTGGTCAAATACGACTAGGTTGACGGTCAGATACGATCGGGGAATGTTATGTTCAAGAATAACCCGAACTCACCGGGAATTGGTTGGCTGGCTCTACCGATCAGAAGGATCACATGTGTGTGAATCTTGGATACCATGCTATGGGTAGTCCAAAGGGTTAAGGAAGATTCTTTGCCTTAGTCAATGATGGAATTCAACTTCCAATATGTGCTTTGCATTTTCAAATGTAAACCTATATAGCGACATAATAGGATGAGGTATTATGCCGTCTAAGATTGATACATTTATTTGTGATAATGATTTCCATAGCCATGCATCCATAGCATTATCCTAGCACGCAGAATTCTATCAAACAATAACAAGATACAACAATATAACGATGATACGATATCAAAAGTTCCTACTGACGAAGAGTTCCGGATGAGTCGCCTTCATGCTCTTTTCCGTCTCCCATGTACAATTGTCACCATCTTCACTCCATTGTACCTTGACTAGCTTAACCGTCTTCCTCCCAACCTGTTTCATGTCATTTCCCACAACACGAAGCGGCTTACGAGGTTCTGCAACTGCAGTTTCTACTACTAAATCTTCATACTGCTCTGGAGATAACACCATATTCGAGTCATGCACGAATTTCGATAGAAACGACATATGAAACACATTATGCACACTCGACATCTTCTCAAGTAACTCCAGTCTATATGCGAGCTTTCCAATTCGCTCGACTATCGAAAATCGTCCAACAAACCTTGGAGCTAATTTCCCTTTATTTCTGAATCGAACCACATGCTTTAATGGCGAAATCTTCATGAAAACCATATCGCCTACGTCGAATTCCAAATCTTTTCGATGTTTATCTGCATAACTCCTCTAACGTTCTTAAGCTGCCTTCATTTTCGTTGCCGAACGATCTTGACACAATCCGAGGTTTCTCTAATCATTTCAGGCCATGTACTAACTTATCTCCAGTTTCCCACCAACAAGCTGGAGAGTTGCAAGATCTCCCATACAACGCCTCGTAAGGTGCCATCCCAATGCTAGACTGGTAGCTATTGTTATAAGCAAACTCAACTTGATGTAGATGGTCTTCCCATCATCCACTGAAGTCTAACACACAAGCCCTCAGGAGGACTTCCAAAACTCGATTGACTCTCTTGGTCTGACCATTTGTTTGAGGATGATATGCCGTACTCAAGCACAACTCGGTTCCCAAAGCTTCTTGCAAACTTCTCCAAAATCCACTTATAAATAATGGATCTCAGTCAATCACTATACTCTTTGGGACACCATGGAATTGATCTATCCATTTCACATAAAGTTCAGCCAGTTTCGATGCCGTCCTCGTCGACTTAACATGAATGAATCTCGCACTTTTGGTCAAGCAATCCACAATGACCCAAATCCCTTCATTTCCTGCCCTGGTTCTAGGTAATCCATCTATAATTGCTCCCACTTCAATGTAGGAACTTCCAATGGCTGAAGCAAACCACTCGGTTTTTTCTGTTTAGCTTTCACCAACTGACAGTTTATACACTTGGACATGAACTTTCCAATGTCTCGCTTCATCCCTTCCTAGTAGTAGACTTGTAACAACCCGTATTTTCAATAACCTGTTATAACATAAATGGAGGCAGAATTAAACTGTAAAATCTGAATCAAGGGAAACGGGCTATGCCATTGCGTTCGTCTCGGAAAAATACGCGAAATAGAGTCCGAGTTTTCGAAAATCGGAGTCCGTATGACCAAGATATGGCCTCGCGAAGTTTCACGAAAAATTCCCAAATTAAAGTATACTTAATTAAGTGAAATGGGTTGCACAGAGAAATATATATACATTGATATATATATATATATATATATAATTGAAAATTAAATAAATAAATATGCAAAAATGTTCAAAACAGCGAATTGGGAGAGGGGAATAACCGAACCGGCCGATTTTTGAGGTCGACCCGAGCCCGCTGGGTCGACTAGGGGTTAATCCAGGGTGTTTGGCTGTCAACCCGTGGGCCGATTCGCTCAAATGCAGATTTTGCATTTGGATGGTTCTCATGGTTCATCTTTAATCTAAAGGCCCTAGATGGTTCCTACACTTGACTTCTTCCCCAAGACATGCTTTGATGGCTTGGATTGAATCTAGGTTTAATCCTATGGCCTAAAACACTTGCCTAATCTATAAATAAGACCCTAACCTATCCTAAATCCTCATTATTCATTCATGCAACTAAACTATGGCAAAATTTTACCTCTCATGGCCTCCACTCTCTTCATAAAATTTCTAAATGGTTTCTATGAGAGATTTTCCATGCATACAAGTGTTTTCAAGCTTGTATGAGTGTCATTAGCTTGCATTCAAGTCAAGTTTCTATCTTTGCATCATAAAGCAAGGGTTTTGATCATTTTGGCTCAAGGGTTTTTATGTTAGAGCTTGCATTTTGGGTCTATTTGATTGCATAAGGGCTTTGTCATATCTTTTGTGCCTTCATAGCAATGTAAGCCCTTTCCCTACTCTTAGATATTAACTATGAAGTTAAATGTTCATGTTGCAAGTTTGGGTTTGATCATTGAGTATGATACATGCTATCATGTCATGCAAGTTTATGAAGTCATTATCTTGATCTTGTGAGCTAAAAGCTACAACCTTTATGTTGAAATGTTGCATTAGGCAACATGAGAACCCTCATAACCTTTATGTCAACTTGCATATGAAGTCATAACCCTTATATGATGATATATGCGAGTTACTAGTCATCATTCCATATCTTTTGTCACCATGATTCGCTTATGTGCCAAGTTTGGGTTTATGCATGTTTTGAGGCTTAAGAATGTAACATGCAAGTTAATGAACACATTTGTGCCTCATTTGCCACCATGATTAACTTGTGGCTTAATATTCATTTTTGTCATGCCTTTGCCAAGTCTCTTCTTTTAATCCATTACGTTGTCGCGAACGTATATGCGAGTTTAAAAGCGTTGGGTTATGTTATGGGTAATTTCTAATGACATGAAAATACAACTTGAAAACATGACTTGAAATATAACATGGAAGTTGACATGTAAGTATGCATAAAAACATAAGCTTGGGAATTTACCTATTAAGTTAGGTCTACCCTTTGGGAATTTACCTATTAAGTTAGGTCTACCCAAATGCTTGAAAACTTGTAACATGTTTTGGGAAACATGATGGACATGACACTTAGATAATATAAGTGTGGCCAACTCGAGGTTGGGTTGAGTTTGCAACGTAAAACTACCCGGAACCGACCGGCCTAACTAGTAGTTGCAAACAATAGGACCCAATGTGAGAAGTTGGTCATGTTGTGCTTGAACCCGAGGTTAGACCAAGTTGTGGTGTAAAGCTACCCGGAACCGACCGGCTTAACTAGTAACCACAACAAAGTCTAATGTGAGAGGTGAAGGTGCATTAAGTAATTAATGCCACATGATAGGGTTAAGTTAATTTGATTAATGACTCTTAACCAAATATGACATGGACAAATGGGTTAAGCTAATGATACTTAACAAAACATGACAAGGTTGGGTAGGTTAAGTAACTTGATTTGCCTAATGACACTTAACCATTTTTATATGACTAGTGGATGGGGTTAAGTTAACCAACACTTAATCAATCCAACGCGATAACTTGGTAAGGTTAAGTAAGTTTTCTTAATGACGCTTAACCGAAAAATACGGTTAACGAATGGGGTTAAGATTAGACTCAACTAGTCTAAACATGGAAATCGGATGGGGTTAAGTTAGCCTAGACTTAATTAATCCCACTTGGTAGTTTAATGGGGTTAAGTTAAACACTTAACTAATCTAAACATGATGAATTGATGTGGTTAAGTGACCTATACTTATCCAATCTAACTCGTTAATTTATTGTGGTTAAGTTAACCAATACTTAACCAATATAACGTGAAAACATGATAAGGCTAAGTCACGAATCGCTTGAATACACTTGACCGATTTGACTAAGTAAATTGATAGGGTCAAGTTAATATATACTTAACCAATCTAGAATGATAATTGGACGAGGTTAAGTCGTGAATTGCTTAATATACTTAACCAACTTGAGCATGGTTTGTAGGGTTAAGCCTTGAACTTGGATACTTAGCCAATTTTGACAGGATTTGTAGATGGGTTAAGTCATGAACTTAAGTGACACTTAATCCATTATGTAAACCCTAGTTCTGAGGATTAGGTGGATAACCGTAGTTAACAAGGATAACGGGAACAATGCTAAGTGGTAAACCTTAGTTGAAGAATAACTAAGTAATGATTCTTAGTCAAGGAAATTTAGACCAGTTCACAGATAGATGAGTAACCTGATACGGTAGGTCATCGTTTAAGTATACGAGTAGGAGCAAGTATCTGATTTAGATAAAGGCTCCAGCGAACTGGGTAACGAAGCAGCGGCTTCGGGGAACGTGAGGATATTCTTGGTATCCCTCTATGAGCTGCCAGGTGATTATACTAGGCTCATGAGAGGTTAAGGTCTGCGTTAGAAGAACCAAGAGTATGCCTTGGTTGCTATACGAGCGACCTAAAGACGGGGATGGATAGGGGATAGTCGACGGTACACGGTCGTACCCTAGATAGCATTTCGTCAGGCTACCTACCATCTTTGGTCAAGCGTGTACGTACGGAAAGGCAGAGAACACCCAAAAGACCATAATTGCTATCTAATTATGGTTGCGGTAAGGCTTGGATGTGGGTTGGCCAGTGTTGTGTTCTCATACAGGATTTATCCTGTCTTGTCTTTCACTAGTTGAGGGAGTGGTCTCGTGGGACCATAGCCACGTATAAGAAAAACAGACCTTAGCATCTGCATCGGCAGATAAATCGAAAGCTCCCGACCGAGTCCTGTATTTCTTGATTTGCCCTGTGACAGGACTCGGATGGCACGATGTGATACATGTGCATACAGTCATGGAAAAGCGATTCACGATGAATGCGTGGGAAAAAGGGCGCGGTTGGCGGTTAGCGTAATCCCTAGTGGCCCTAGGTGGTTGAACCCAAACCGAGATACGAAAACGTGCAATAGGTAAGCATAATCCCTAGCAGCCCTAGGTAGCATAAGTCCTAGTTGTACAAACAATAATTCATGTTGGAAGACCCTAGCTAGGTTTAGGGTAACAGTCCAAACCGATCTTAAGGATCATGGAACTATGTTAAAGTAATATAGAATCTCATGGGAAAGCCCGTATGGTCTACGGCAAGGGACTGAACATTTACATGGAATAAAACATACAAGTTGAGTAACCTATATATGCGATATATTAGGTTGACATGGACCATTACACGACTTTTGAGTGAGGGTCATTCTTGGTTAACACATGACACGGTGGGGATACTAGTACGGTAGGTGCAGAGCTAAAATACAGGATAGATATCACGGGGCGTTATACGTGACAGATATCTTGGGGATATTATACTTGATAGAAACCTGACGATGTGATACCTTGTTTTATCTTGACATCGTAATTTATCATGACACCTTAGTTTATCTGAGTTCAGTAGTTCATCATGTTATTTTGATTTAGCTTATCTATCTTGTTATCATGCTTATGTTCATCTCAGTTTCTCATGTCAGTTAACTTTACTAGTTTTTATGCTAACAGTAGATAGGGCTTACTCAGTCTTTTTGACTAACCCGTTTTGTTTCGCCTCTTTTCTTCCGTTTCCCCCCCCCCAGGTTACAGGGAGGAAATACTGTTGTTTAGTTCGGACTTCTTCTGCTTGAAGGTCATCATGGATGGCTTGGACTTTTCTTGGCTAATGGCTACTTTACTGTTTTTACTTGGGGAATAATTTATGAAAATGTCTTTATGCTTCTTTACTATTGCAAGACAGGTTTTGATGTACTCTGATGTAAAAGGCTTTAGACCTAGTTTATTCATGTTATGAAAGTTTGATTTTACTTCCGCTATTTTATATGTTCTGTCTTGTGATATTTCTGTGCATGTTTACCAATAATGCCCCTCTAAAGCTAGTGCATTCCTTTGCGAGTGACCCTAGCGGAGGCGGGGTGTTACACGTGGTATCAGAGCAGAAGGTTACCAGACTGGGCAAAAGTTTTTAAAGACCTTCTGAAAACTATTTGAAAAAAAAACCGTTTACAAAGAAGCATTTTTCAAGAAAATTTTCTTTTAAAAGAAAAAGGCTATTCCCTAAAGGCCATTAGCACTATCCTTGTTTCCTTAATTGAGTCTCTTTTCCTTTCTTTCCTCCATCTGTAGTCACAGTAGTTTTAACTGCGACTAGTCTTTTCTACCTACGAAAGTG
>JASFAX010000469.1:0-61458 GCA_030737875.1 Allium sativum
GGGTTGTTACACCCATCGTCCCCAAGTTATTCGTTCGCTTAACATGACATATACATATATATATATATATATATATATATATATATATTAGACTAGCAAATAGTCTAATACATAAAAAGGGAAGAAACATCACAAATTTGCATAACACACAAAATAGATCTAACTTGCAAATAAGAATTACGACATAACTTGCATAAACTTTGTATTGTCATGAATCTAAACCTAGACCTAAAAGGTGTGAACTTGCATGTATGAATATAGTTTTCACCCAAGCTTGCATAGGCAATAGTCACGAACTTGCATAAACTATGTATGTCATAGATCTAAATAAAGGTGTAAACTTGCATATATGTGAATCGAATTACTACCTAAACTTGCATATAGTCATTTTATTTGATTCACATGTAAACTTGTGTACAAGCCATATAGAAACTAGCATATAATCTACACCCAAACTTGCATATAAAATGATGTCAAAAATGAATCAAGTTGAACATAGGTGATTGGGCATATGAAAAGGATCCATAACACAAATTGACAAAAAAACTATCATCATGAACAACTAGCATATATTCACCAAATATCACATTTTCCAATGATTCACAACATAGCCATATAACCCAAATTATAACTCAACCTAATTAACTCATTAATTATCTTGTTAAAGAAATTGAACTCACAACTTAGAGAAGGTCTTGAGTTCTGGGATCTGTGTTCTGTAGTTGAATTAGCTCGCCTTAGGTGAAGAAAAATTCATTGTTATAGGCTTGAGTTGAATTGTATTGTGTTGCTTTACTTTGCTTCTTGTTGGTGGCGGCTACTCTAGGTTTTGGAGTGACACCAGGACGACCATTAATTTAATTTTTTGATTAGGTTTAAAGTTTGAGTCTACATGTGTTTATATAGAGATTAGGATTAATTTAGGCCATCCGATCAACCTAGAAGCAACCTGAACCATCCAAATAGCCAACTCATCCCTAATGACTCAGCAGCAGCTCAGAATTGGGCTTAATTCAAATCTGCCCAAGGGGGGGTAGGTGACCCCCAGGTCGACTCCTAGAGGAGGTCGACACTAGGGTCGACCTGGCCTGGGGCGGGAAATTTCCCGCCCTGCCCGGTTCTGAGTCTGAATTCGATTTTGAATTTAAATTTGAATTTCTGGAAACTTTCGACAGCCATAACTTCTTCATACGAAGTCCAATTTACGCAAACTCGGACTCTATCTCGACCAAAATTCCGAGACGAACACAATGGCATTAATCATTTCCCTTAATTCTAACATTTAAAGTTAATTATTCTTTAATTTTTTAGTTTAATGTTAACAGAAAACACAGGGTGTTACATTCTCCCCTCCTTAAAAGATTTTGACCCCGAAATTTTCAAGTCAAGAAGAATGCATATCCTACCATCTAATCGTCCATCTACTCAACCATCAAACATAGGCATCCATTGTCCTTAAAAGACTTCTAATGCTATCATGTTTATACGCACAGTGTGTGTACATGTCTGTATCTAATGCAAAATCAGGTGGTCTACTTATTCAATTGACCTCCTTAATGAAAATCATGATAGTGCCATGCATCCATTATGTATGCAAAATATCCCTAATGATACATATTATTTCTACATGCGTGCACAACCATTCATCCGAATGCTGCACCCATATGATAACACAACCATTATACATCCATTAACCTAAATAAGCACATATATTCATATGCAGCATGAAAGTGATTGAGCCGATCTAGTGCCTAATGTGTGTGTATATGCATCCACGAGCAACCACTAGCAACCACTTGCATCCACTAGCATCCATCAATCATAACATGTTTCAAATACTTGTTTCAATCCATTGGTTTCTACCTAAGGATAAAGAATATGGCCGAGGAGATACACTAAAAAGGTAGATACAAGCTTGAATAAACTTAAGGAAAAAGAGATCAAAGATGTACCCTTAAAAAGAAAAGGGTAGGCTGCACGTATTTTGGCCTCAGTCTCCCAAGTCGCGTCTTCCTCGGCGTCGGTCCATTGAACTTTAACAAGCTTGACTTCACGGTTGCGTAGCTTTTTGACTTCCGTCCCCAAGATACGAGTTGGGACTCTCCTCACAGTCGCTTCTCATTCCACTTTGACTTCCTCTAGTATGCTTGGCTCCACAACTTCTGCCGACTCATGTAAGCACTTTCGTAGTTGAGAGACACGAAAAACATTATGAACTCCAGCCATTCTTTCGGGTAGCTCTACTCAGTAAGCCATCGTCCCAATCCTTTCAATGATAGGAAATGGTCCTACAAATCGTGGTGCCAACTTTCCTATGGACCCAAAGAAAATGACATTACTCAAAGGAGATACTTTAAGGAACACCTTGTCCCCAACCTCAAACTCAAGGTCGGTCCTTCTTTTGTCTGCGTAGGATTTCTGTCTATCTTGTGCAGTCTTCATTCTTTTTCGTATCAATTCCACTTTCTCTGAAGTCTCTCTAATCATGTCCAGCCCAAGTATGAGTTTATCTATGGACTCCCACCAACAAGTTGGTGAGCGACATAGCCTTCCATATAAAGCTTCAAAGGGTGCCATGCCTATAGTGGCTTGGTAGCTATTGTTATAAGCGAATTCACCAAAGGGAGATGATCCTCCCAAGATCCTCCAAAGTAAAGAATGCACAGTATCAAAAGATCTTCCAGTACTCTGTTCATCTGACCATCGCTTTGAGCGTGATAGGCCATGTTTAAACATAGCTTTGTGCCTACAGCCTCTTGCAAACTCCTCCAAAACTTGCTTGTAAAGATAGGGTCTCGATCAGTCACTATGCTGGAAGGTATCCCATGGAGTCGAACTATCTCCTGAAGATAAATAGATGCTAATGATGAGGCAGTCCTCCTACTCTTGACAGGTATAAAGTGAGCGCTTTTTGTGCTACTATTACCTAAATACCGCTATTGCCCCTTCTCGACCTAGGCAACCCATCAACAAAGTCCATCGAGATGCTATCCCATTTCCATTGCGGAACTTCTAGAGGATGAAGCAAACCACCAGGCTTCTTCTGCTCCACCTTGACTTGCTGGCATATCATGCACTTCGAAACAAATTCAGATACATCCCTCTTCATGGCATTACAAAAGAAAACACTTTTGATGTCCTTATACATCTTGTCTCCACCGGGGTGTATGGTCATCTTGGAATGGTGTGCCTCTTCGAGAACCATCTTCACCAAATCCCTTGCTTATGGGACGCATAATCTTCCATCCCGTCTCAACCAACCCTTATCATCGATGGAGTATCCATCGAGGTGACTATAAGTCTCACCCCTAATCAGCTTATTTATCACATCAACTAACTGAGGGTCTTCACTTCGCGCAGTTCCTATTGAGTCCAACAAAGTAGACCGCACCTCTAGCATTGCCATCAATCCAGTCACATAATCAACAGAGGGTCTAAAATCAAAATTTTCTATGTACTCAAAAATTTGCCTTTCTACAAAGAGAGGACTTAAGGCCAGCTTCTTTCTACTCAAGGCGTCTGCTACTGCATTGCCCTTGCCAGGGGTATAGGAGATCCCAAAATCGTATAAGGCAAGAATAGGTACTTCAACGACTTATGGTCGGTATACAATTCAAATTTCTCACCTAAGAGATAATGGCGCTAAAACTTAAGCGCAAAAATGATGGCTGCCAAATCTAGATCGTGGGTTGGGCAGTTTTTCTCAGGCACTTTCAACTGTCTTCCACCATAAGCTACTACCTTCCCCTCTTGCATCAAAACAGCGCCTAGTCCCGTACCGCATGCATCTGTGGATACCGTAAACATCTTGCTCCCATCTGGTAATGTCAAAACTGGGGCTGTTGTCAGAGCCCTCTTCAAAAGTTGGAAAGTGACTTTGCATTCCAAATCCCAAGTGAAATTCAGGTTCTTCTTCGTTAACCTTGTAAGTGGAGCTGAGATTTTCACAAAGTCTTTAACGAACTTGCGATAAAAGCCTGCTAGTCCAAGAAAACTTCGTACTTCAGTCGCATTCTTTGAACCTTCCAATCCTGGAACGCAACTACCTTTGTGGGGTCCATATCTAACCCCTCTTTGGACACCACATGTCCAAGAAATCTTACTTCTTCCCTCCAGAAGTGGCACTTGGAGAATTTCGCTTTCGACTGATGTGCGCGGTGAGTATCCATGACTTCCCTTAAATGCAAAGCGTTCTCTTCCTCATTCTTCGAGAAAATCAGAATGTCATCTACGAAGACCACCACAAATTTATTGAGGAATCCCCGGAACACCCTACTCATCAAATCATCGAAATAAGTAGGTGCGTTTGTCAAGCCGAAAGGCATGACAAGCCATTTGAAGAAACAATCCGGGGGTTTGTACGCGATCTTATCAATGCTATCTTCAGCCACTCTTAGATGATGTAACCCGGCAGCCAGATCTAATTGGGAGAAAACTGTTGCGCCTACAAGCTGATCGAAGAAATCGTCTATTCTTTGTAGTGGGTGCATATTCTTCTTGGTCAGCTTGTTTAGCTCCCTATAATCAACGCATAGGCAAAGTGAACCGTCCGCTTTGGTTGCGAACACCACTAGAGCACCCCATTCAGAAATACTCCACCTTATAAACCCTTTTTCTAGCAGCTCCTTCACTTTCTTGCTAATCTTCTTTCTCTCCCTTGGAGCCATGTGTCTAACGGGTAAAGAAACGGGTTTTGCGTTATCAACTAGATATTTGCAGAAGTCTATCTCCCGCTTTGGAGGCAAGCCCTCTACTTCCTCAAAGACATCCGAATATTCATGGACCACTCTAATAGACTGGAAATTCTCAACAGACGCGTCAAGCGATTCCAGATAACTTAGCATAACAGAATTCATGGGATTACAAGAGATTTTGAGAGTTTTACCAAAGCGAGTCATGAGTCTAACCTCTCTATTTTTGCAATCTAGGACTGCACCATTACTGGATAACCAATCCATGCCTAGAATCAACCCACAGCCCGTGAAGCCCAAAACATTAGCATCACATCTAAACCCAACGCTAAGTATAGAAATTTTCAAATCCAAACAAATCATCTACAAATAGGCTGAGTCCCCAATTGGATTTGAAACAACTAAGGGATCTTCTACTATACTGGTGTCTAGGTGTAGTTACTCAACTAAAGCAGTAGATATAAAAGAGAGCGATGCGCAAAAATCAAAGAGTGTGCGAACAGGATAATAAAAAAGATAAACTAAACTTTCAACCGAAATTGTTCTACCTCGTTCTTGCAGTGATAGGGCCATGAGAGCCTGGATCTACCCTCTTGCCTGCCCTGGTGCCTTGAGAGCATGAACCTGCCCTCCAGAAGTAGACCCTGCCCTTTGCCATTTCCTTGGGAAGTCCTTAATCAGATATCCTGCCTCGCCACAGTGGAAACAACCAGTCTTCTTTTTCTTCCTACAGTCTTTGCTCTGATGGCCTGGCATCCCACAGTTAAAGCATCTTTTCTTTCCCTTTCCATTTTTATATTTACCACTCTTCTTGTTCTGTTGTTGCTGTTGCAATTTCTTTTGATCCCCTTTCTTCTCGGGTGCCTTATTAGCATTAGCGCCTTTCTCTTCTTCGTGCATAAGCGCCATGTCAACCAGCTTCTCAAAGGTGGCCCCCATAGGAATGTGGGTCATCGCCAACCTATGAAGCGGCTCATTCAAGCCTTTAACAAATCTCAGGGCCTTCTTTTCAGGTGTGTTCACCAAGTCTAAGCCAAACCTTGCCAACTGATTGAACTTGTTGACATACTCTATTACTGATAGATTTCCCTGCTTTAACGCCAAGAATCTTTCCATGAATAGATTCTCTTCTGCTCGTGAGAGAAATTTCGCCTCAAACCTATACCTAAAATCCGCCCATGTCTCAACAAGATGCTCTCCATTAGTGACCTCCCACCAAAACGAGGCCTCGTCCTTCATTAGTCAAGCAGCTAATTGGACTTTCCTTCCATCTTCTACTTCAAAGATCCAAACTAATTCTTCTACCTCCTTAAGCCAATTTCGAGCTTCAACAAACGTCTCTGACCCGTGAAAAGATTTTCCGCCCATTGCCCGAAAGTCCTTATATATCTTTGCGAAAGTATCAACACGAGGAGGGGGAGGAGGAACGGCTGCAGCTAGGGGAGGAGGAACGTCTACTGGGCTTGGAGTGTTGGCCCTAGCCTCAAGGTACCTTCTGAACCAGCCATGTACCGGCATGCCCTCAGGAACGTTAAGATCCCCAGACATACCGAAACGAAAAAAAGAGAAAGATTCAAAACAAGGAATCAAAGGAAAGATATTTGGCTCTTGGGGGTTATGTTTTTAAAATAAACTTTTCTCTTGAAAATACTCTCCTTAAAAGATAGCTTTGAAAATATTCTTTATAAAATTTACTTTTGAAAAATAGTTTTTCAAAATATCTTATCTGTTTTGGTAACCTTCAGTTTTAATACCACGTTTGACACCCCATCTCCATTAATGTCACTCACAAAGGGAATGCCTTAACTTTGGTGGAGCGTTTATTGTGTATAGAACAGAAAAGTAAACAAGACAGATACATATATTGGTACTTGGAAATAAAAAAACAACTTTTATTGCAGTTGAGTAATAGTTTGGTTACACCACATCAAAAACCAACTACAAAACCAAATACACTTATTATCCATCTTGACAAATAAGTTCTGAGTGCATAAAATAAAAGACATAACCCCAACATAAAATAGCCATAAATAAGATAGGCAGAACTTTACTTCAACAATCCAAGCAACTTCCGAAAGAAAGAGATAAAGCAGTCCAAATCAAGCTCCACAAGTACTAGTCCCACTCTGAGCACCTCGGGGAGGGGGGGGGAGGAATAAAAGAGGTGGAAACAAAAAGGGGTCAGACATAAAGTCTAGCGAGTACAATAACCTTAACAGTATAATTATTAAAGTAACTAGGATAAGGCATAAGCTGGTAAATAAGGAAATGACTGTGAATAAAAGGGCAAGACTAAGCAAATCAAGGAAATAAGATGAACAAAGATAACATTAACTGCGCATCTAATCACTATAGGATAATTATTACACTGCACCAAAACCAGACACCCTAAAAGTTAATCCCACCTACTAAACTTAGTAATCATAATAGTAGTTTCGTGTACCCCTAGCTGTCTACATGGGTGCCGTCTGCCCCTATCTCCACTAGGTGTACCCACTACCCTCATGCGATCGGCTCCCTAGCTCGTAGATACCCATGCTGGTCCCACAGTGGGGTGTATCGTTCCCAAAGTGACAACCCGATACCACTAAATATGCACAGCTTATACCTACACGATGCAACAACGTCTTACCTATCAGCCTGGGCCCATGCACGCACATGACCCCGTTGGACTTGCATTGCCACCGCTAACCTGTTTTGACGTCTTACAATCAAACCCAGTATGCGTGTCCCGTCCTCAACTTGGTTCGAGCCCATAAAGATACTTAATGGGTTACTGGTCTGAAAATGGTCCCCATGCCTAACACAAGCTTTCCACCTATGCTTGGTCCCCTCTAGTACATCCCACTTAAACCCCTTCTTATTCAAGTCCACTTACATGTTTCAATTTGGTTATGTGTTTCTATTCGTATTTCCATATATCACCCACATGTCACCCACTTAACCCCATGTCTCACCACATGCTTACTTTGGTAAGTGTTACTTAGTTTATTACTACCGTAACATTGTAGGACCTCTCACATTAGGCCACCCTTTGTGGTTGCTGGATTTGCCGGGCGGGTCCGGGCAGTCTTACAACACAAATGAGCCTAACCTCATGTCCATACAATCGTCACGCATTTAATTTGGGCCTATGACATGTCACATTGGACTACCATTTGTGGTTGCTGGATTTGTCGGGCGGGTCTGGGCAGTCTTACACCACAAATGAGTCCAACCTCTTGTCCTAGGCATTGATTATTACACATAATCTTTTACCCCAATTTGAATTAATATCCCTATTCAAATTTGTCAATAAATTCCAAATATACTTATGTCCATAATTGTCACCTAAGTTATGTCCATTTATTTCAGGTATACAAATTATACCAATTCTTGCCTCATATTAATTGTATGCCTTTTAAGGCCATTACAGGCAAATTCTCAATATGTGTATATTCAATATTATCCCCATCGTCCCCACGTTGTTCGTTCGCTTAACATGACATACATACATATATATAAATATAAATATATGTATATATATATTAGACTAGCAAATAGTCTGACACATAAAAAGGGAAGAAACATCACAAATTTGCATAACACACAAAATAGATCTAACTTGCAAATAAGAATTACAACATAATTTGCATAAACTTTGTATTGTCATGAATCTAAACCTAGACCTAAATGGTGTGAACTTGCATGTATGAATATAGTTTTCACCCAAACTTGCATAGGCAATAGTCACGAACTTGCATAAACTATGTATGTCATAGATCTAAACCGAAAGGTGTAAACTTGCATATTTGTGAATCCAATTACTATCTAAACTTGCATATAGTCATTTTACTTGAATCACAAGTAAACCTGTGTACAAGCCATATAGAAACTAGCATATAATCTACACCCAAACTTGCATATAAAATGATGTCAAAAATGAATCAAGTTGAACATTGGTGATTGGGAATATGAAAAGGATCCACAACAAAAATTAACAAAAAAAACTACCATCATGAACAACTAGCATATATTCACCGAATATCACATTTTCCAATGATTCACAACATAGCCATATAACCCAAATTATAACTCAACCTAATTAACTTGTTAATTATCTTGTTAAAGAAATCGAACTCACAACTTAGAGAAGGTCTTGAGTTCTGGGATCCGTGTTCTGTAGTTGAATTAGCTTACCTTTGGTGAAGAAAAATTCGTTGTTATAGACTTGAGTTGAATTGTATTGAGTTGCTTTACTTTGCTTCTAATTGGTGGCGGCTACTCTAGGTTTTGGAGTGACAACATGACGACCATTGATTTAATTTTTTGATTAGGCTTCAGGTTTGAGTCAACATGTGTTTATATAGAGATTAGGATTAATTTAGGCCATCCGATCAACCTAGAAGCAACCTGAACCATCCAAATAGCCAACTCATCCATAATGACTCAGCAGCAGCTCAGATTTGGGCTTAATTCAAATCTGCCCAAAGGGGGGTAGGTCGATCCCCAGGTCGACCCCTAGGTCGACTCCCAGGTCGACCTGTAGGGGAGGTCGACACTAGGGTCGACCCCCTGGTCGACCTGGCCTAGGGAGGGAAATTTCCCGCCCTTCCCGGTTCTGAGTCTGAATTCGATTTTGAATTTAAATTTGAATTTCTAGAAACTTCCGACATCCATAACTTCTTCATACGAAGTCCAATGTACGCAAACTCGGACTCTATCTCGACCAGAATTTCGAGACGAACACAATGGCATAACCCGTTTCCCTTAATTCTCACATTCAAAGTTAATTATTCTTTAATTTGTTAGTTTAATGTTAACAGAAAACACGGGGTGTTACATACTCCAGACCGATCGGTCCTCCAAACAGCTGCTGAAAAGTTGGTTTCTGAACAGTTGTTGCCAGGTTGGCTGGTGACAATTCCGTAAATAAAGGCAGACCGACCGGTGGCTCTGAGGATGATATCAATCCATCTCTCCACTCCTATAAATAGATGTCCAACCCCACTATAATGGGAGGACGAATTCTATGACCCCAAAGGGCTGCTAAACTCAATTTTCTACTTCTAATTAGTAATTTCATCATCTCCAACCATCTCAAAGGGAAGGTTCAACTCTGAAACCATCAAAATCCATATGGAAATCTTCATCCGATCCACCATCTACCACAATTGAAGTCCTTCAACATTTTCCATAGTCAAGTTCTAAGAGAGTGTAATGATGAATATAATGATAGGATGTGATTGCCTTGTAACTATATATGCAATAATAGAATCGCTATTTAAAGTGGATGTAGATCACACTTAATCGAACCACTATAAAAACATTATGTCTCTTTACTTGCTTTTCTTTGTTGATTGGCTCCACATTTCATATTACCAAGCATTTTGAGAAGTACCTCAAGTACTCTTTGTGTTTGTACCATTTTTGACGCAAACAATTTTAAAAAAATTGATTTCCCTTTTTAAATCTCATAATCCCTTTTCACGATATTTTTATAAATCAACATTTAGGCCCAGCGATATTTAAATATTCAAAAACACCAAATTATCAATCATAGGTTTTCTAACACATCATGTGTGATAATATATATGTAAACAAACAAATAATAAATTTTTTGAGGAATCCAGATGGATCCCTCCAACCTGTTTTCCTGGATCCACAGACGTTAGCGAACATAAATAATACCCATCCTGCTTCGTGGCAGGATATCGCGGTATGAAGGTCATCCACTATCATAGCGTAGGGCGTATAAGGTCATCTGCTAATGATACTACTGGCATCCGCTAATGGTACTACGGGAAATATCCAACCACCAATATATATATAATAGCCACAAACATTAAGCCTAAATAACTGATATATATATGATAACCACAATTTATAAATAAATAGCAATGCAAACGATCAACCAACAAACAACATAAAAAAAATTATATTAAATAAAAATTCGATTGTAATAAATTATAATCGAACAAGAGAGTGAGTTTACTCACCTTGATTTTTGTTGTCGATATAGCGACTTATTTCCGATTAAATTAAATTCATGTTTAATTTTATCGAAAATTTCGTCTAGCTTCATATTGCTCCAAACTAGTACATAAACCAAGTTTTTGCCAATTTGAACCCAAAGTAATTATTTCCTTTTGATTCTGGAAATGTACACGAAGGTTATATATTTTACAACTTTGCCATTTTATTGAATTTTATTTAAATTCACTTATTCTCATAATTAAACTAATTTAATTTAAATAAGAAAAACATTAACTAACAAAATTTTATTTCGTAACTAACAAACGGTATCGGTTTGTGAAACACCCCACCTCCGTTAGGGTCACTCTCAAAGGGAATGCCCTAATTTTGGTGGAGGTTTATAAGTATAAGTCACAGATATACAAGACAGATATAAGAACACATATTTGTAAACAGCGGAAAATCAACAACTTTTATTTCATAAAAGCAAATACGTGCTACAACAACATCACCATAATTGTCTTACATCTTTTCCAAAAACATAACATAACACTTTCATAATCTGTCTTGATTACATTATTTAAAGAAGCATAAAGAAAACATAGATAAACAGCAAAAGCCCCATAGTGGTTGTCCAAAGCCATAGCTCAAAACGAAAAGGTCCAAGCAATACATTTCTCTTCTTCAAGCTGGATGTTAAGGCTGGTCAAGCTGCAGTGTTCCCTCCCTGTGGACCTTGGGGGGGAAACGGAAGAAAAGAAGATGAAAGAAAAATAGAGTCAGACATAAAGCCTAAGTAAGTCTAGTACTATTCTGTCTATGAATAAAGAACTGGGTATGATAAGTATAAACAAGAAGTGAGAAAGCACTATAAACTTGGTTAAGTTGTCCAGGGTCGAATATACTATCGTACCCCATGTTAATCTCTGAACCCATATAAACTAGTTCCCAACTGGCACCCCATAATCAGGGTGAAGTGATCCATTCTATGATGATCGGCTCCTACTCGCATAGTTACATGTGACTTACGGCCCCCGATGTTGTAGTTACCTATGCTGGTCCCACCATGGGGTGTATCAAGTCCCATGGTGGCGGCCCGACACAATCCTAGAATGCACAGGTATGCTACTGGTGTCCAGTGCCTTATTTTTCTGTGCCGGAGTGTGTGCACGCCCGCACCCCGTTAGAACCTACACTGCTACACCACCGCCGTCGATTTGACCTCTTACAATCAGCCCAGTAATCGTGCCCCACCCTGCCTAGTTTCAGGGTATCCTGATACACCTTCTAGGGTTACTGCTGAAAAGGGTCCCCCGTTACTAGGTTTTCTATCTCTAGCCAACATGCTAAGTTGGTTAAGTGTTTTCTAACCTAACCCCCACCAGTCCGTTTAGTTTAGCATGTTCCATTTTGATTAAGTCTTTAGTTCACTTAATCCTAACAATCCTGACTCAGCCTTAATTGTCTTATTAAAGCCTTGACCTCTCACATTAGACAGGTATTGTTGTGGCTGCCTGTTGCCGGTTGGTTCCGGGCAGTCTTACGCCACAACTCAGTCTAACCTCGGGTCCTTATTGGGCTCCATGTTTAACCTCCCACATTGGATAGGTATTGTTGTGACTACTGGACAGCCGGGCGGTTCCGGGCAGGTTTACATCACAACTCAATCTAACCTCGGGTTAAACACATCGTATGTTCTACATTTACATATTTTGTCTTTCTTCTTTATTTTCTTATATGTAAATATTTGCGGCCCATTATTAAGTTAATGGTGTAAAGGTTACACCAATCATGGGCCCAACCCATACTTGAATTTGGGCCCTTCTACTTTATATTTTCATTTATTAATAAATTTAACCCAACGTTATTTTCCCCCGTTTAACACGTCCGTTTATTATATATATGTTGGGCTTAGCCTTTTTAAGCCCAACTTAGCCATGAGAAAAAGGGGAGGCTAAAAGCGTGATTACATACACAAAAAGGGGAATGTGAACGCATGAACTTGCAACATAACGTTGGAACTACAAAACAGAAACTGGTGTACTTGCATAGTGGTAACATATACTTTGGTCATAAAGCATAAGTGACATGAATCAAACCATGTAAACTTGTAGTTAAGTTAAGAATATCCCTATTGACACATAGGCTTAACTACAACATAAACCTATACTTTTATTCAGGCATAATGTCAAACATAAGCAAATCATGTTCATAAGATTACTACATGTTTACAAAGGTGCTTACCTTTGTTACTAACACAAAAGTATAGTTCAACTTAATTATGATTTTAAATCTATTCACATAACCATGGCATAAATATTTCTAACATGAAATCATGATTCTTACTTTAGTCATGCAAACTTGCAAAAGGGATTTTGAATCTAGCCTAGCTATGTACCACATATGTCATCATAATTCTTGTTAACAATATAGACCTAACATGGATTTCAATTATGCAAATTATCAATCATGTCCTAGTCATATTCACAAGTTTGCAAATAGGTTTTCTAGTACAAAAGCATGGCTTAATATATAGATCATGGTGCCAAAATTTCAACATAGTTTCATATGAACTATAATAACCCAAATTTGTTCCAATTACGTACAAAATGATTTTTGTACAAAAATATACATTATGATGGCATAGTAGCAAAACCCCAAACTTGCATGAATTTCAATTAATCAACTACATACATGTTGCTTCAACATGGATTACATAATTTGCGAATATTCCAAACGTATACTTGCATAAAACTACCGCAAACATGTAGTTTCTTATAATGAATAACATAATTCGAGGATATCCAAACGTATACAATATTCCAAATCGATAAGAATCATAGTAACGCACAAATATGAATTACTTTATCGCCACAAATCAAGTATACAAACCAACACAATTATTTGTTCATACCAAAATAATACTCTACTTACAATTGCGTGGCGAATTCTCCAATTTAGGAATTTGGAGATGCGATTCCTTGTTGATTTAATTTGTTTAGGTTGCTTTATGCTTTAGAATTTGCCTCCTAATCCTCTCTCCAATTGGCGGCTACTCTTAGTCGTTCCTCAGCAACATGGCGGCTTTGTTCTTATTTTTGAATGAATAGATTAGGTTGAGTCTAGGGTTATTTTTATAGAGGTTATGAACTGATTAGGACCATTGATGTTGCTTGGATTGATCGTAGCCATTCATTCGAAAGAGAGACCAATTAGAACCTGCCACCTAGCCCTAATAACAAAGCAGACTACAGAAAATCGACCAACATAGAATAGGCCAGCCAGGTTGGGCTGGGTTCGACCTGGCTCTGGACCAGGTCGACAGCCCTGTCGACAGCCCTGTCGACAGCCCTGTCGACCTGGCTAGACCAGGTCGACAGCCCAGTCGACCTGGGTGTCCTTGGCGGGAATTTTCCCGCCCTGGCCAATTGGGCCCGATTTTTAATTTTAAACTTCTTTTCTGAGCTGTTTTATTCTGTTCGAATTTTAAACTTAATTCAGAAACTTCCGAAGGCCATATCTTCCTTATACGGACTCCGTTTTTCAAAAACTCGGACTCTATTTCGCGTATTTTTCCGAGACGAACGCAATGGCGTATCCCATTTCCCTTAGTTCTTTGATTTGAAATTAATTATACTTTAATTTGTGAATTTCACAGTTATAGAATTCGCGGGGTGTTACATTCTCCCCCACTTAAAAGGATTTCGTCCCCGAAATCTTCAAGTTAGGAGGAATGTATATCCTAACATCCAATCATCCATCTACTCATCCATCAAACACGAGCATCCATTGTCCTTAAAAGACTTCTAATGCTTCATGATCATATGCGAAGTGTGTGTGTGTACATGTACTTATCTAATGCAAAATCAGGCGGTCTACTGATTCAGTTGACCTCCTTAATGCGAATTATGTAAGTGCCATGAATCCATTATGTATGCAAATTTTCCTATTCATGATTCTACATGAGTGCACAATCATTCAATACAAATGCAACATCCATATGACAACACATTAGAGTTCAACCATATACGAATCCAAACATATATGCATATGCAATATGAAGTGACTGAGCCGATCTAAAACCTAGATTGTGTGTGTATATGCAACCACGAGCAACCACTAGCAAACACTTGCAACCAATTGCAACCATCATTCATAACATGTTTCAATTACATGTTTCCATCCAAAGGGTTTGTACCTAAAAGATAAGGTCGAGGAAATATACCTAAAAAGATAGATAAAAGCGCAACTTAAGGAAAAGGAAAGATCAAGGATGTACCCTCGAACAGAAAAGGGTAGGCAGTACGTATTCTAGCTTCAGTTTCCCAAGTCGCGTCTCCTTTGGTGTCGCTCCACTGAACTTTGACGAGCTTGACTTCGCGGTTGCGTAGCTTCTTCACTTCCGTTCCTAATATGCGGGTTGGAACTTTTCTTATGGTTGCTTCGCGTTCCACTTCGGCCTCTTCAAGGATATTTGGCTCTACCACCTCAGCCGACTCATGTAGACATTTTCGGAGATGTGAAACGTGAAAAACGTTGTGGACTCCAGCCAACTTCTCGGGTAGCTCTAATCTATAGGCCATTTTCCCAAATTTCTCGATAATAGGGAATGGCCCTACGAACCTTGGTGCCAGTTTTCCTGTGGTTCCAAAACAGACAACGTTTCTTAGTGGTGATACCTTGAGAAAAACTCTGTCTCCAACTTCAAATTCAAGGTCGGTCCTTCTTTTGTCGGCATAGGACTTTTGTCTGTCTTGGGCCGTCTTCATCCTTCTTCGTATTAAGTCTACTTTCTCTGAAGTCTCTCGGATCATATCTGGTCCAAGTATGAGCTTATCCGTAGACTCCCACCAACAAGTGGGCGATCGGCACGGTCTTCCATATAAAGCTTCGAAGGGCGCCATTCCGATGGTTTCTTGATAGCTGTTGTTGTAGGCAAACTCCACCAAAGGAAGGCGGTCTTCCCATGTCCCTCCGAAGTCGAGGACGCATAACCTTAAAAGGTCTTCCAAAACTCTGTTCACTCTCTCTGTTTGGCCGTCGGTTTGGGGATGATAGGCTGTGCTTAAGCATAACTGCGTTCCTACTGCTTCTTGCAGACTCCGCCAAAACTCACTGGTGAAGATGGGGTCTCGGTCACTAACAATGCTAGATGGTATTCCATGGAGTCGAACGATTTCCTTGAGGTAAAGTGATGCTAGGGATGAGGCAGTCCTTTTACTTTTGACAGGTAAAAAGTGGGCGCTTTTAGTAAGCCTATCAACTATTACCCAAATGCTAGTGTTGCCTCTCCTAGACCTAGGCAGCCTATCGATGAAGTCCATTGAGATGCTATCCCACTTCCACTGCGGGACCTCCAGAGGATGTAGTAGTCCGCCAGGCTTTTTCTGTTCCGCCTTAACCTGTTGGCACACCATACACTTAGAAACGAACTCTGCCACGTCCTTTTTCATGCCGCTCCAGAAGAAAGTCCTTTTTATATCTTTATACATTTTATCTCCGCCTGGGTGTATCGTCATCTTGGAGTGATGTGCTTCCTCGAGAACCTTCTTTACTAAATCTTTTGTCTGTGGGACGCATAGTCTTCCGTCTCGCCTTAGCAAACCCTTATCGTCGATGGAGTATCTGTTGAGGTGACTTGAAGTCTCACCCCTAATTAGCCTATCAATTGTTTCCACAAGCTGAGGGTCTTCGCGTTGTGCTGTCCCTACTGAATCCACTAAAGTTGGGCGCACTTCGAGAGATGCTAGCAAGCCTGGTACGAAATCGGAGGAAGGCCTAAAGTCGAAGCTGGCTATAAACTCTAGGCTTTGTCTTTCAACGAACAACGGGCTTAGGGTTAATTTCTTTCGGCTTAACGCGTCCGCCACTACGTTGCCTTTGCCCGGAGTGTAGGAGATTTCGAAATCGTACGAGGCAAGAAACTCCATCCATCTTTGTTGCCTCAAGTTAAGATCCTTCTGCGAGAAAAGATATTTCAACGATTTATGGTCAGTGTAATGTTCGAACTTCTCACCTAGGAGATAGTGTCGCCAAGACTTGAGTGCAAAGACGATGGCGGCTAACTCAAGATCGTGGGTTGGGTAGTTCTTTTCGTGCACTTTCAACTGCCTCCCGCCATAAGCTACTACCCTTCCTTCTTGCATTAAGACGTCGCCTAGCCCTGTCCCACATGCATCCGTATAAACAGTGAACATCTTGCTCCCATCTGGCAGCGTCAAAACTGGGGCTGTTGTAAGAGCCCTTTTCAGTCGTTGGAAAGCAAACTCGCAATCCAAATCCCAATTGAACACTAGATTCTTCTTAGTCAATTTCGTGAGCGGAGCTGAGATTTTCGCAAAATCCCTTATAAACTTTCGATAGAAACCTGCTAGTCCTAGAAAGCTTCGGACCTCAGTTGCATTCCTTGGTGTCTTCCAATCCTGTACCGCCACTACCTTAGCAGGGTCCACTGCTAACCCTTGTTTGGATACTATGTGCCCAAGGAACCTCACCTCTTCTCTCCAAAAGTGGCATTTGGAGAATTTGGCTTTTAGTTGATGGACTCGCAAAGTTTCCATGATTCCCCTTAAGTGCTGAGCATGTTCCTCTTCACTCTTTGAGAAGATAAGGATATCATCTACGAAGACCACTACGAATTTGTTGAGGAAATCTCTAAATACCGTACTCATCAGGTCCACGAAGTAAGCAGGTGCATTTGTCAAGCCGAAAGGCATGACAAGCCATTCAAAGAAGCCGTCTGGGGTTCTGAACGCCGTTTTATCGATGCTATCTTCAGCCACCCTTAGCTGATGAAAACCGGTTGCTAAATCGAGTTGGGACAAAACAGACGCTCCTACAAGTTGGTCAAACAAATCGTCAATTCTAGGGAGCGGGTGCCTATTCTTTTTCGTTAGCTTGTTGAGCTCCCTATAGTCAACACATAGACGGAGTGAACCATCCGCCTTTGTAGCGAACACCACTGGAGCGCCCCATTCTGAAATGCTCCTCCTAATGAACCCCTTTTCTAGAAGCTCTTTAATCTGTTTACTGAGCTCTTTCCTTTCTCGTGGAGCCATGTGTCTAACGGGCAACGCAACGGGCTTTGCATTGTCTACAAGATATATGCGGAAGTCTATGCTTCGGAGGCAAGCCCTTCACCTCTTCGAAGACATCAAGATATTCCCGGACCACTCTAACTGAATGCAAATTTTCAACAGAGGCATCTAGCGATTCAAGATAACTAAGCATAACCGCATACGAGGGATTACAAGAAATTTCCAAAGTATTACCGAGCTGGGTTAGGAGCCTAACAACCCTTTTCTCACAATCAAGAATGGCCCTATTACTGGATAGCCAATCCATACACAAAATCAAGCCATACCCCGAAAAGCCCAAAACAAAGGCACTACATTGAAATTCTACACTTAGAATAGAAATTTTCAATCCCAAACAGATCATAGACAAATGAACTGGGCCCCCAATTGGGTTTGAAACAATTAAGGGGTCCTCTACCATACTAGTTTTTAGGTGCAGAGATTCTACTAAAGCAGACGAGATAAAGGAGTGTGATGCGCCAGAATCAAATAAAGTGCGAACGGGGTGATCATAAAGATAAACTACACTTTCTACAGAAGTATTTATACCTCGCTGTTGCAGAGGTGGCGCTTCCAGCACATGAACCTGTGCCCCTGGGGTGGATCCAGCCCTCTGCCCCTGTCCTCGTTTCTTTGGGCAGTCCTTAGCCCTGTGGCCTGTCTCAACGCAAGAAAAGCACCCACCATTCTCCTTGGCCTTCTTTTTCCGGCAGTCCTTAACTAAGTGCCCCACTTTGCTGTAGAAATTGCACTTCCTCTTCTCTTTGTTGCCTTTCCCGCCCTTCTTAAAGTCTGTCTTCTTAGGCTGCAAACCCTCTTTCTTCCCTTGAGAGCTTTCTGCCTTTGTCTCCTTCTTGCCCTTATCCTCTTCATTCAGCAATGCCATTTGCACCAATCTTTCATATGTGGCTCCCATGGGTATATGGGTCATGGCCAAACTGTGTAATGGCTCATTCAACCCTTTGACGAAACGGAGAGCCTTCTTGTGCGGGGTGTTGACTAGGTCAAGCCCAAACCTAGCCAGCTCATCGAACTGATTCACATACTCTCTGACTATCTTGTCCCCTTGCTTAAGAAATAAGAAATTTTCCAACTTCAAACTTCTTTCTGCATCTGAGAGAAATTTAGTCTCAAACCTTGCGCTAAAGTCCTCCCATGTCTCCACTGGTCTTTCAGCATTAGTGACTTCCCACCAGTAGGAAGCCTCGCCCTTCAATAGCCATAATGCCAATTGTACTTTTTGTCTATCCTCTACCTCAAAGATGATGAATAAGTCCTCCGTTTCTTTCAGCCAATTTCTAGCTTCCACGAAGGACTCAGTTCCATGAAAATCCTTTCCTCCCATAGCTTTAAAATCTTTACATATCTTAGCAAAAGTGTTTCCCCGTGGAGGAGGTGGAGGAAAAGGTGCCGCTGCAGCTGGATGATTTCCTGCAGCTGGGGGAGGAGGAACGGTAGGACCTGGCTGAGTGGCCCTTGCTTCTAAGAACCGTCTAAACCAACCAGGTATTGGCACCCCTTCTGGCAAGTTAAGATCTTCGGACATGCTGAAACAAAAAGGATAGATTCAAAACGAAGGATAAGAGATAGTACCTATGGCTTTGGGGAGTGGACTTTGCCTTTTTAAATAAAATAATATTTTTCTTTTAAAAATGCTTCTTTAAATTTCCTTTTTGAAAATAAATTTTTAGAACTTTTTATCTTATCTTGTAAACCTATGCTCTGATACCAAGTGAAACACCCCACCTCCGTTAGGGTCACTCTCAAAGGGAATGCCCTAATTTTGGTGGAGGTTTATAAGTATAAGTCACAGATATACAAGACAGATATAAGAACACATATTTGTAAACAGCGGAAAATCAACAACTTTTATTTCATAAAAGCAAATACGTGCTACAACAACATCATCATAATTGTCTTACATCTTTTCCAAAAACATAACATAACACTTTCATAATCTGTCTTGATTACATTATTTAAAGAAGCATAAAGAAAACATAGATAAACAGCAAAAGCCCCATAGTGGTTGTCCAAAGGAATAGTTCAAAACGAAAAGGTCCAATCAATACATTTCTCTTCTTCAAGCTGGATGTTAAGGCTGGTCAAGCTGCAGTGTTCCCTCCCTGTGGACCTTGGGGGGGGAAACGGAAGAAAAGAAGACGAAAGAAAAATAGAGTCAGACATAAAGCCTGAGTAAGTCTAGTACTATTCTGTCTATGAATAAACAACTGGGTATGATAAGTATAAACAAGAAGTGGGAAAGCACTATAAACTTGGTTAAGTTGTCTAGGGTCGAATATACTATCGTACCCCATGTTAATCTCTGAACCCATATAAACTAGTTCCCAACTGGCACCCCATAATCAGGGTGAAATGATCCATTCTATGATGATCGGCTCCTACTCGCATAGTTACATGTGTCTTACGGCCCCCGATGTTGTAGTTACCTATGCTGGTCCCACCATGGGGTGTATCAAGTCCCATGGTGGCGGCCCGACACAATCCTAGAATGCACAGGTATGCTACTTGTGTCCAGTGCCTTATTTTTCTGCGCCGGAGTGTGTGCACGCCCGCACCCCGTTAGAAACTACACTGCTACACCACCGCCGTCGATTTGACCTCTTACAATCAGCCCAGTAATCGTGCCCCACCCTGCCTAGTTTCAGGGTATCCTGATACACCTTCTAGGGTTACTGCTGAAAAGGGTCCCCCGTTACTAGGTTTTCTATCTCTAGCCAACATGCTAAGTTGGTTAAGTGTTTTCTAACCTAACCCCCACCAGTCCGTTTAGTTTAGCATGTTCCATTTTGATTAAGTCTTTAGTTCACTTAATCCTAACAATCCTGACTCAGCCTTAATTGTCTTATTAAAGCCTTGACCTCTCACATTAGACAGGTATTGTTGTGGCTGCCTGTTGCCGGTTGGTTCCGGGCAGTCTTACGCCACAACTCAGTCTAACCTCGGGTCCTTATTGGGCTCCATGTTTAACCTCCCACATTGGATAGGTATTGTTGTGACTACTGGACAGCCGGGCGGTTCCGGGCAGGTTTACATCACAACTCAATCCAACCTCGGGTTAAACACATCGTATGTTCTACATTTACATATTTTGTCTTTCTTCTTTATTTTCTTATATGTAAATATTTGCGGACCATTATTAAGTTAATGGTGTAAAGGTTACACCAATCACGGGCCCAACCCATACTTGAATTTGGGCCCTTCTACTTTATATTTTCATTTATTAATAAATTTAATCCAACGTTATTTTCCCCCGTTTAACACGTCCGTTTATTATATATATGTTGGGCTTAGCCTTTTTAAGCCCAACTTAGCCATGAGAAAAAGGGGAGGCTTAAAGCGTGATTACATACACAAAAAGGGGAATGTGAACGCATGAACTTGCAACATAACGTTGGAACTACAAAACAGAAACTGGTGTACTTGCATAGTGGTAACATATACTTTAGTCATAAAGCATAAGTGACATGAATCAAACCATGTAAACTTGTAGTTAAGTTAAGAATATCCCTATTGACACATAGGCTTAACTACAACATAAACCTATACTTTTATTCAGGCATAATGTCAAACATAAGCAAATCATGTTCATAAGATTACTACATGTTTACAAAGGTGCTTACCTTTGTTACTAACACAAAAGTATAGTTCAACTTAATTATGATTTTAAATCTATTCACATAACCATGGCATAAATATTTCTAACATGAAATCATGATTCTTACTTTAGTCATGCAAACTTGCAAAAGGGATTTTGAATCTAGCCTAGCTATGTACCGCATATGTCATCATAATTCTTGTTAACAATATAGACTTAACATGGATTTCAATTATGCAAATTATCAATCATGGCCTAGTCATATTCATAAGTTTGCAAATAGGTTTTCTAGTACAAAAGCATGGCTTAATATATAGATCATGGTGCCAAAATTTCAACATAGTTTCATATGAACTATAATAACCCAAATTTGTTCCAATTACGTACAAAATGATTTTTGTACAAAAATATACATTATGATGGCATAGTAGCAAAACCCCAAACTTGCATGAATTTCAATTAATCAACTACATACATGTAGCTTCAACATGGGTTACATAATTTGCGAATATTCCAAACGTATACTTGCATAAAACTACCGCAAACATGTAGTTTCTTATAATGAATAACATAATTCGAGGATATCCAAACGTATACAATATTCCGAATCGATAAGAATCATAGTAACGCACAAATATGAATTACTTTATCGCCACAAATCAAGTATACAAACCAACACAATTATTTGTTCATACCAAAATAATACTCTACTTACAATTGCGTGGCGAATTCTCCAATTTAGGAATTTGGAGATGCGATTCCTTGTTGATTTGATTTGTTTAGGTTACTTTATGCTTTAGAATTTGCCTCCTAATCCTCTCTCCAATTGGCGGCTACTCTTAGTAGTTCCTCAGCAACATGGCGGCTTTGTTCTTATTTTTGAATGAATAGATTAGGTTGAGTCTAGGGTTATTTTTATAGAGGTTATGAACTGATTAGGACCATTGATGTTGCTTGGATTGATCGTAGCCATTCATTCGAAAGAGAGACCAATTAGAACCTGCCACCTAGCCCTAATGACAAAGCAGACTACAGAAAATCGACCAGCATAGAATAGGCCAGCCAGGTTGGGCTGGGTTCGACCTGGCTCTGGACCAGGTCGACAGCCCTGTTGACAGCCCTGTCGACAGCCCTGTCGACCTGGCTAGACCAGGTCGACAGCCCAGTCGACCTGGGTGTCCTTGGCGGGAATTTTCCCGCCCTGGCCAATTGGGCCCGATTTTTAATTTTAAACTTCTTTTCTGAGCTGTTTTATTCTGTTCGAATTTTAAACTTAATTCAGAAACTTCCGAAGGCCACATCTTCCTTATACGGACTCCGTTTTTCGAAAACTCGGACTCTATTTCGCATATTTTTCCGAGATGAACGCAATGGCGTATCCCGTTTCCCTTAGTTCTTTGATTTGAAATTAATTATACTTTAATTTGTGAATTTCACAGTTATAGAATTCGCGGGGTGTTACAGTTTGGACAATTTATTTTAATTATTTTATTAATATATAAACTTGTTTCCACATAAATTTTAAATCAAAATATACCTTAATACATACATACTGATCACGTATAAGTAGGTTATAACTACCACAAGTTTCCAACAGGATTTATAATTAAATAAATTAAACTAATGAATTTGTTAGTCCAGCAATTACCTTGCTGCTTCACTCTACAAAATCACAAAACAGTACTGCTAATGAAATACTGTCAGGTTTGAATTTCCTCCCGACTTCACCGTGCCATGCTTCTTCATTGCCCAAATCTCGAGCTCGTGCTCATTGAACTCGCAACTCTGACCAACCGGGAAAAACAATGCGACGACGAACTGACTCACGCTGCCATAGGCTACAGCTGATCGACATTTTTTTCTTTCAAAAATCACCAAACTCCACATGGATGAAGCCATCCCTACCCCGAATCCAACACTACCCTCGAACACTGCCTCGTTTTCTAATTCAAATGTATCACGCTAATATTGTTGTTCGAAAAACTCAACTCGGCAAAACCCATCGCGTTTTCCTATCCTTGAACGATGGTCGGATTTGAAATGAAAGGCGAGGGGATTTATTTCTGAAATTTGAAGGGAAGAAGCCCTTGTTCTCGTTCGATTCCGATAGGTCTTTGATTTGATTATCGAAGGATTAGGGTTCGGTTTATCTTGAAGGATTGAATGGAAAACACGGCTTTGATTCATATATATTTTTAATGGAAATAAGTTGAAAAGAGGAAAATCGAAATTCTATTTTAATATCAAATTACTGAATGAACGAACGAAAAAAAATAGAGAGGAGAGAAAGAAAAATAAAGGAATATAAAGGGGGTATATGTGTATTTATAAAGGAATTTATTTGTAAAATATTCTTGCGAAACTTAGGTCCAAAGTAACACGTTTAAACGATCTCATACGAGCATCAAATGCAATGAAAATTGAGACACTACTATGATTTGACATTCCGGACCTGGTAAAATTAGTTTCGTCGAAAACAGAGGTCGTTTGTGAACTGGTTATTCTTGATTTCCAATTTAAATCGATATAAATTAAATTCAAAATAATTAATTCCTTAATAATAAATAATTATTATTATCGTTTCTATTCAGTTAGAATTTATATTGATTATCTGAATTATTTTTGATTTAGTTTTAACTCTGAATTAAATTACACTTTGTTTTCGTATTATGATAATTCGATATATTCTAAATTAAATTATATTCGATTATTAAATTGATAACTTAATATAAAAATTCATTTATTATTAATTCAATATTTAAAACCATATTAAATATTAAAATAAATCGTTAAAAAATCCGGGTCGTTACATCCGCTAAACGTTGTATTCATATTCTTTAAATTTATGTGTTTTAATATTTGATATTTTTCCGCTGTATAATATTTATTCGTATTCTGATACCTTGTACTCTGATGGAAATTATTGTAATAGCAATGAAATGTTCTATTGTTTGTCTTCTGGTGCGTCATTTTCTCAAATCAATTTGGGCTCCTCCGTCTCTTCGGGGATCGGAGAAGTCTAGGTCATTTTAGTTTAGGAATTAGGATTCAGTTGGTAGTCTATTGCTTGTTGAAAAATGACCAAGTAATAGTTTTTTAAAACACTCTAGGAGAACCTGATGGATCGGTAAACTCCCAAGTGGAATTAAGCTGTGTCAGCCTGCACAGAATTACGTATTAGCAAAAGAAAAAGAGTGGTCCATTCATCCATGCTCTTTATTTGTTATTTTATGCATGAAATCGATATAAACTTTGCTATGATTTTCATGGCTATTTAACCCTTTTTTCCTTTGCATTTTGCGCTTCACCTTCTACTACAAAAATAGTGTAACATCCCAAGATTTTTTGATAATTTAAAATACTAAATTTAATATGTTTTTGACCAAAATTGTTTTAAGTATTAAAATTAATGATTTATGTCGTATATTGATAGTGCATGAACTAAAATTTGAATTCGTAAATACTTAAATTTTTTCACAATAAGTAATAATTGATTTATAAATTTATCTAAATTTTATTTTGATTTGAATAGAAGTTATAAATTTTTAATTTGATTTAAAGGTGAATAAAAAAATGAATATTTTATTATATTAATTAACTTGTCAAAATTTTCATTTTATAAATAATCTCAGAATTCGATGGAAATATTTCTATTGGATTCGGAATTGTAAATTATTATATGATCTAAAATTTCGTAGCCATCAGAATTATAGTTTGATCGTAAGAAATTAAAATGCATTTAAATTTGTATATACATTTTAATTAAATAATTGAGTTTTAGAAGAAAAAACTGCTGGAGATTTTAGAATTGGGCTTTGAAACATATTCTGTAACAATTCGGAAAATCGGAACCAATTTAAAATTTTATTTTAGCAATTTTAATGAATTTTGAATATTTAAAATGATTTATATTAAATAATAACGATGATAAATTTATTTTAAATGAAGTTAGGACGCATAAATTTATTTTAATTATATAACGAGCCTAAAATGGCGCGGCAGTTTGAAAATTCGATTTCAAATTTCAATTGATTATACAGAATTCAATATAAGTCAGAATTGGACGAAACAAGAAATATTTGAATATGATTAACAATATCTTTCTAATGGACGTAAGAAACTGTGATTTCGTTTTATAAATTGTAAGTTACGTCTAGTTTAAAATTCAGAAAAGTCGCTGGGGAATTTATATATATTTTAATATATTTAAAGCCCTTAAAAATAACCATTTTGCAAACGACCTCCATTTTCGATGAAACCACATTTGTTGGATCCGAAATATCAAATTCTTGCTAGATTCCAATTTTCATAATTTTTGGAATCAATATGTGAGCGTGGTGAACTTAAACATGTTTGGCAATTTCAGTTTGAAATTAATCGAATGAAAAATGACCCTTTTTCAAACGGTTTCCAAATTCGATGAAATTTGTTTTGTTAGGACCGTACATCAAAACGTAGCTAGATTTATTTTTCTGGAATTTTTGAAGTCCATATGTGGCTTCGGTAATTTAAAATGTACGTTTAAATTTAAAATATATTGATTTATATTTTAATTTTTATGAAAACTTATCGAAATAGTCGAATTGGCTTACCGGGCATATCCCATTGTGTCCAAAATGGGGGTAATTAGCTAGGTGCGACAATTTTTGGGTCTCGTTTAGAGTTTGAATAGGAAAGTCAACTTTTTGGAGAATAAAATAAAATAAAACAATAAATTATATAACCCTATTTCTCCAAACCATAAGTCAAACCTCCCTAACCCCGGTCAAAATAAAAAAACGCAGCCCTCCCTCAAAAAACCCGTCGCCCCTCCTTCGTTGACCACCGCCGCCCTCGAGGCTCACCCCCACCGCCGCGTTGAAGCCTCCACCCCCTCAGGTGGAGCCTCCACCCCCTCAGGAGGAGCCGCCACCTCTCAGACCCCTTCTTCTTCTCCTCCCTCTCTCACCGGAGAACCCCCAAACCCGCTGCCACGCCCAAATCCTCCACCCGCAGTCCCGCCACCGCCTGCCGCACCCTCTTCCACCTCTCCGACCATCTGTATCTCCCCTCAGCCCTCAATCCCGTCCATGAACCCCTCCACTAATTAAAGATCAAATTCTTTTATATTTTCTACATTTGCGAATGACCCCCGACCCCTCAGTAGCCCTGCCGCCACCACTGGCCACCCTCCTCCGACCGTCAGTCCGCCAGTGAGCTTTTATTTTTATTTGTTTACATAGTTAAAAATGCGATCTTTTATTATATAATCATCGATAAAAATATGATATTTTTCTATGTTGAGTAGCGATAAAAATATGATTTTTATCTATGTTGAGTAGCGATAAAAATATGATTTTTATCTATGTTAAGTAGCGTCAAAAATATAATTTTTAGTAATAAAAAAATATAATTTTTAGTGATACGAAAATATAATTTTTAGTGATATGAAAATATAATTTTTAGTGACATGAAAAGATATGATTTTTAAAACATGAAAAGATATGATTTTTAAAACATGAAAAGATATGATTTTTGTATACAAAAAGATGTGATTTTTATATATATACTAGCAAAATAAAGATATATATAGTAGCGATATAAAAATATGATTTTTATATATGTAACATTGAAATAAAAATGTGCTTTTTAATATAAAAATCCTGTGAAACAGATTGCAATGGAACCGACGAGAATCAAATCCAAACCCGAACCGTTCAGAAATAAAGAATGGAGGAGTGGATCCCAAAGGCATGAGCTTCTCACTCTAATCTAGTTTTCTAGTTAAATATATACTAGGTTGCAGACGGAGCTTAGTAGTCCTGACACCGTCGTGCACGGACCTTGGATGACTCGTTTGATTGTATTGTGTTGTGGAAATTGATTTTGATTGTGATGTGAAATAAAATATTTGATCGTTAAAAATATAATTTTTAACGTGTATATGAATAAAATAAATATCCATTTACAAGTCAAACGATTTGTATATGTACACCCATTTTACTGATATTGATTGGGACGATAAATTTTACACATTGCCCAACTGGACAAATAATATTCAGTGTTTGTTGATTGAAACTGTACACGGGTATTGGGATGATATTTGACGTACACTAATCCAAATTGTTTAGTTGTATGTCAAGCGATTGGTTGACAGACTGTGGTAAGCGTTAAATATTTATATTTAATGCTTATGCAGTGTAGAATGCACTCTGAATGACGGTTGATTGTGTATCATTATGGTTATGTACATGTGTTGTATGAAATCCATATAAATAACAATATATGGTAATTGACTATGTTTGATTCCAATTCAGAACGAACAAATATTTTAAAATAACGAATATTTTAAAGTAAGGAATATTTTAAAATAATATTCAGAAAAGAATCAAAATCCGATTTTGATGTCCGATTTTGGATGGACACGAACATATTTAAATATACGAAGCCGTGTTGACAAGATATGTGTCATTTGGATGCGAACGATATTTATATCGATTTTATTCATTTTTATAATGAATATCGAAAAGGAAATGATTTCAAAATCTGATATTTTGAAAATATTATCAGTTATATATTATAATGATATGGAATATTCAATTTTGATTTAAAATTGAAAATGAAGTCGGAATCGTTTTTAAAATGAATTTAAAACGATTTCTAAAATACGTTTTGAATTGAAATTGACGAAATATATATTATATATATTAAATGGCCTGAATAGAATGCGCCGCGAAGCGACTGTTTGCGAATTTCGACCATTGACTTCGAATTGACGTTACGGGAGATCTGATCGTCGGATTCTCCTAAAACCGGAACCGTTGGGTTCATATCGAAAAGGGCTTTCCAACGAATATAAGAGATTTGAAATCTAATGGTTGGATTTGGAATTATGTCCAAATCAAATTTGGAAAAGGTCGATGTAAGTGTAGTCCGATGGCCGTTTATGGAAATCAACTGTACGGGCCTTGATAAAATTATTAAAAATATTAATAATTTGGGTAAGATCATAATAAATGATTTAGAAAGAATTTGGATGAAAAATTAAATATTTGGAAAGATAAAAATATATTTTGTATTGAAATGAACTAGTTATTAACTAAAATTATAATCCAATTATTTTTAAATGAATAAACTGGATTGAGAATGGGTTTTAATACAATCAAAATTTCCAGTATATGAATTGGAGTGGATTTGAGTCGAAATTATCTTCGGAATATTTCGATATTGGATTCCGTGATTATACATATATTGTTGAGGAATCTGGAAGATATATATATCGTTATTCCAATACGATATTCATGGGTTTAAGAATTTGATATTGAATATAAGACGATATTATTTTCTATTCCGAGCCTTGTATTTAATATCAAATTGGATTTTTGGGTTTGTCGTGAACGGTGTCTTTATTAACACTGTTCTTCAACCCAGTTCAGAAAATATTAAATTGGAATTAATATTTAATTGGAATGGAATTGAAATTGGATTTTTGGGTTTTTTGCGAATAGCGTCTTCAGTAACACTGCTCTTAAACCCCGTGTGAAAAAATAAATCTTTTAATTAAGATTTATTGAAGTTTACCAATTAATTAATGTTTAATTGGAATGGAATAAAATGGAATGTGAATTGGGTTTATCGTGAATTGTGTTTTAAATAACACTTGTTCTTCAACCCGATTTACAGTAAAATGTGATTTGGAATATATAAATCTTTTTATTAAGATTTAATGGGATTTTACAAGGTAAAGTTTTCCAATTAATTAATATTTAATTGGAGTTGAATGGAATTCGATTTTGTAATAATCGAAGTGAACTTCTGGTGAGGAAGACTATTAATATATATGCAATTTAAAAGGCTTTGTCGTTCTTCCAATTACATAATCGGTTGGATATGGAAGTTTATATCGATTATATATATTGTTTTGTTTTCCGTGAAGATTCCAATGTTAATGGAGTGTGATTTTGGGTTTATCATAAGCTATGTTTTAAATGACATTAGTTATTTAATTAAGTTAAGGATAAGATTAATTTCTTAACTTTGGAAAATCAATAAGTAATGATTTCTGGAGATTAAGACTGAATTAGAGTTTTAATGAATCTTTAAGTAGATTGAAATGTGAATCTGATAATTAAAATTATCAAATTCAGGAAATGATCGAGAATGGAGTACCACCCGTTTTATTCCAAGCGATAGTTAAATCTTTAATTAGATTTGAACCTAAAATGGTAATTAATTTTACCGATAACACCCTGGGTGTTAGATATGGAGTGCTACCAGTTTTGCTCCATGGGAAAACATAGGTTGGGATTGGGAAATAAAAAAATGATTACTTCGGTAAGGTTCGCAAATCCCGACTAGTTTGGAAAACCTTAATCTTGTTTGAATTGTGAAAAGAATATTTGAATAAAAGAATATTCTGGATTGGAATGAGGCATAGGTTGTGTTTTTGTAACCACCCGGAAAATCAGAACCAATTTAAAATTTTTATTTTGGCGATTTTAATGGATTTTGAATATTTATAATGATTTATTTTAAATAATAGCAACTAAAAATTTATTTTCAATGAAGTTTGAAAATTCGATTTCTAATTTCAAATAAATATACAGAATTCAATATAAGTCAAAATTGGACGAAACAAGAAATATTTGAATCTGATTAACTATATCTTTCTAACGGATGTACGAAACTCGGATTTCACTTTGGAATCAAAAGTTATGGCTAAATTAAATTTCAGAAAAGCCACTGAGGAATTTATATATATTTTAATATATATAAAGCCCTTAAAAATAGCCGTATTGCAAAGAACCTCTGTTTTCGATGGAACCACTTTTGTCAGATCAGGAATTTCAAGTTATTGCTAGATTCCAAAATTCATAATTTTTGGAATTAATATGTGAGCGCGGAAAAAGAAAATATGTTTTGTCAATTTCAGTCAATTTGGATCGACCAGAAAATGGCCATTTTTCAAACGGTCTCCAAATTCGATGAAATTAATTTTGTTAAGACCATATCGTCAAAACATAGCTAGATTAATTTTTCTCGAATTTATGGAGTTAGTATGTGGCCACGATAAATTAAAATGTGCGTTTAAAATAAATATATACTGATTTATATTTTAGTTTTAATGGAAACAGGTCGAAATGATAGAATTGGCTTTCGAAACATATCCCATTGCGTTCGGAATAGGGGTATTTCGCTAGGAGTGATAGTCGTTGGGTCTTGTTTGGAGTTCGAATAAAAAACTCATCCTTTAAGTAGAATTAAATTAAAATAAATTAATTATATATATATAAACCCTACCCTCCCTCTCTCATAACATGTTACCCTTTCAGACCCTCCCCCCTCCCCTGTTGTTCCCCAAATCGAATAGCCGCCTTTCCCCTTTTTCCTGTCGCCTCCCCCCTTCCAGGCACTACCGATCCAGTCGTCGGCCACCCACCAAGCCGCCGCGCCTCCCTAGGCCACGACCCCTCCTCCTTTGCTTCTCTCTCCTCTCTAATTCAAGCCCCTCGCCCAAATCCGTGAAACCGAAGCCGCCAACAACTCCTTGGGCCCGCCTCTGGCCAGGGCGCTATCCCCACCACCTCCTCGATCCCTACGCCGTCTCCCTAAGCCACCTCAGGCCGTCAGTCCATGTGTAGCCCCCGTTCGAGAATAAAAATCCAATTTTTATAAACCAGCGAACCCTTCTCCGATGCTCGATTGGCTGAAGCCACCAGCGAGCTTCAACACCTCCGGTGAGCTCGGCAACTTTGAAGGGTTGCTTGTTCTAGACGTTCGATTTGGAATGACTAGCGATCGAAAATCGGTAAGCTTTTAATTTGATTTTTATGTCGTTTCATGAGAAATAAAAATACGATTTTTGTAGATATGATTTTGAAATAAAAATCCGATTTTTACATGTATGGTTTTTGTTTATATAGAGAATTGAAAAGATCACATTTTTAATATGAAAAGATTTGATTTTTAATATGAAAAGAAATGATTTTTTATTATAAAAAGTATGATTTTTATTATGGGAAGAACAAAATAAAAATTAGATTTTTATTTAGGTAACCTCGCTTTAAAAACGTGACTTTTATTTAAATGACTTTAAAATAAAAATGTGATTTTTATACATGAATGATATTATAAAAATATGATTTTTATAAAGAAAGCATTGAAATAAAAATGTGATTTTTATTTACAAACATCATTGTTTAAAAATGTGATTTTTAACATAAAACCGCATGAAATAGATTACGATGGAAATCGACAGGAATCAAATCCAAATCCGAACCGTTCAGAAATAAAGAATGGAGGAGTGGAAACCCAAGGTGACAACTTCTCACTTTAATTTTATTTTCTATGTAAAATATATACTAAGATGCAGACGGTTCTTAGCAGCAACCGACACCTGTCGTCCACAGACCATGGACGACTTGTTGATTTTATTGTGTTGTGGAAATTGATTGGGATTGTGATGTTTAATGGAAAATATTCAGGTGTTGAAATAAATGTTTTATCTTTAGAAATATAATTTTTAACGAGTATATAAATGAAAATAAATATTCATTTACAAATCAGACGATTTTTTTGTGTACACCCATTTGACTGATATGGATTGGGACAATAAATTTTACACATCGCCCAACTGCACAAATAATATTCAGTGTTTGTTGATTGAAACATCACACGAGGTATTGGGATGATATTTGACGTACACTAATCCCAATTATTTAGTCGTATGTCGATCGATTGGTTGACAGACTGTGTAAGCGTTAATTATTTATATTTAATGCTTATGCAGTTATGTGATGCACTTTGGATGATTGATGATTGTTTATCATTGTTATTATATACATGTGTTGAAGGGAATCCATATAAATAACATTATATGGTAATTGATTGGGTCTCATTCCAATTTGGAAAATAAAGAATATTTTAAAATAATATTCAAAAAATGATTAAAATTATTCATGTGTTGAGCAAAATAAAATAACGAATATTATAAAATAATATTCAGTAAAAGTTCAAAATCTGATTTTGATGTTCAATTTTGGATGGACACGAAATTATTTAAATATGTCAAGCCGTGTTGATTAGATATGCGCCATTTTGACGCGAATGATATTTATATCGATTTTATTCATTTTTGTAATGAATATCGAAAAGGAAGTGATTTCAAAATCTAATGTTTTGAAAATATTATCATTTATATTATAATGAAAAGGAGTATTCAATTTTTATTTAAAATTGAAAATGAAGTTGGAATCGTTAATTCAAAACGATTTATAAAATACGTTTTGAATTAAAATCGATGAAATATATATAATATATATATTATATATATTAAATGACCTGAACTGAACGCGTCGCGCCGCGACCGTTCGCGAATTTTGACCATTGACTTCGAATTGATGTTACGGGAGATCCGACCATCGGATTCTCCTAACACCGGAACCGTTGGGTTCGTATCGAAAAGAACTTTCCAACGAATATAAGAGATTTGAATCTAACGGTTGGATTTGGAATTATGTCCACATCAAATTTGGAAAAGGTCGACGTAAGTGCAGTTCGATGACCGTTTATGGAAATCGACTGAAATGGCCTTAATATAATTAGTAAAAATATTAATAATTTGTGTAAAATCATAATAAATGATTTGGAAAGAATTTGGATGAAAAACTCCATATTTGAAAGATAAAAATATATTTTTATTGAAATGAACTAGTAAATTACTAGAATTATAATCGAATTATTTTTAAATAAATAGATTAGATTGAGAAATGGGTTTTGATATAACCAGATTTTCAAATATATGAATTGGGGTGGATTTGAATGGAAATCATCTTCAGAATATTTTGATATTGGATTTTGTGATTATACGGATATTGTTGTGGAAATTTGGAAGATATATTTTATATCGTTTTCCAATACGATACTTGTTGGTTTCAGAATTTGATATTGAATATAAGCCGATATATTTTCTATTCAAAGCCTTGTATTTAATATCAAATGGGATTTTGGGTTGTCGTGAACGGTGTCTTAAATAACTGTTCTTAAACCCAGTTGTGAAAAGAATGAATCTTTTAATTAAGATTATTAGAATTACCAATTAATTAGCATTTAATTGGAATTTAAATGGAAAGTGAATTGGGTTTATTGTGAACTTTGTTTTTAAAGACATTCGTTCTTTTACCCGATTAACAGAGAAACGTGATTTGGAATATATAAATCTTATATTAAGATTTAATGGTTTTTCCAAAGTAAAGTTTTCCAACTAATTAATATTTAACTGGAATGGGATTCAATTTGGTAATAATCGAAGTGAGCTTCTATGGAGGAAGACTGTTAACATATATGGAATTTAAAAAGCTTTGTCGTTATTCCATTTAAATTATTAGCCAGATACAGAAATTGATATCGGTTATATATTGATCTATTTTCCGTGAAGATTCCATAATTAATGGAATGTGATTTTGGGTTTATCGTGAACTGTGTTTTAAATGACATTAGTTCTTTAACCCAGCTGAAGATAAGATTAATTTCTTAAATTTGAATAATCATTAACTAATAATTTTTTAGATTAAAATTGAATTAGAGTTTTAATGAATCTTTAATTAGATTGGAATGAGAATGAGATAAATAAATTTATCGAATTCATGAAATGATCGAGAATGGAGTACCACCAGTTTTTCTCTAAACGATAGTTAGATCTTTAATTAGATTTGAATGGGAAATGGTAATTAATCTTCACCGATAAAACAGTGGTGTTAGATATGGAGTATACAAAGTTTTGCTCCATAGGATGAATATGTTGGGATTGGGAAATAAAATAAAAGATTACTTCGGTGTGGTTCGCTAATCCTGACTAGTTTGGAAAACCCTTAATATGGTTTGAATTGATATCCAAAGGAAGATTAAAGAATAAATATAGAAGGATTTATCTTTGATAAAATTAATGGGAACCTTTCCCTAAAGATAAGAATATTTGAATAAATGAATATTCTAGATTGGAATGACGCGTATGTTGTGTGTTTATATCACTTGTTTATTATATACGCGATTTATTCGGAAAGGCCGGGTTTATACCCATTTTGAATATCTGATTCGACGATAAGTCGACGATGAAGACTGTGGTTGAAGACCGGAGGTCTTCACATCCTTTGGATGATTACTGATGTCTTGATTGGGCTGTGCACCCAAGACGAGGTAATAAGTGATGATCGTCCAGACGTACTTGGAGATCGACGGATATGCGAGGGCCTCTCTCCTGTATTGGACATATGGGACGAGGAATAAGGTGCCTCCGGTTTCGTTCAGACCCTGAACGAACTTGTAAATGGATGTGTGTCTGACATTGGATTTTATTCTGTGTTGATTGATCTCTATTAAATATATATCTGTTTGATGGCGGAGAATTTATTCTCTTTCTTAACATCCTTCTCTGAGACGTACGAGCTTAGAGGTTGTATATCGATAGACAACAGTCGCATGGCGTGAATTGCCTGTGTGGCATGCTGAGATGCAGTGATCAAGGCTTCTGTTGAAAACAGAGTTTTGTGCTTGATGATCAAAGCACGACTTTAATATAGTATAGCTTTGTGTATAGCGTTGATTCGCGAGCCTCACACCTCGGTATGAGTCAAAAACAGGATAAGGGAACCCAAGGAGGACATGACGTTTCTTTCTAGCTATGGGTGGTGTCAGCGTTTGTAAGCCCTGACATTTATATTATTTTTACCTATATGGTTGTTGGAATGTGAGGCACCTCAGATATATCGGTAACTACGAAGCCGATGGATATAGGTCTGATGGGACCGGGAAACGTGTGTTCAGGAATTGCCAATCCACTAACGTAAGTGTGGACCGGCCTTGGATGATCTAGGGGTCTTTTGTGGGAGATTCTGAGGCATTTGCTAGAGTGTCTCGAAGCCAGCGAGGAGTACTGTAACAGCCCATGTCTGTTAATGTCACTCAAAAAGGGAATGCATTAACTTCCATGAAGCATTATAAGTAAACAGAACAGAATATTACAACACAGATACGTAAAGTAGTACTTGAAATTTTTTTAACTTCATTAAAGCAGAAACAGAAATAAGTTTGGTAACATCTGTCAAAATCACAATACCAAAACCCAAGTACACAAGTATCAGTCTTATACAAAAATCCTTTAGAATGCATAATTTCAAAACCATAATCCCCCACATAAACTACCGTGAAAAGATAGAGTCAAAGCCAAGCAATACTTCAGCACTTCAAGTAGAGAGAATCTGAATCAAGCTCCTATGTTTCCACCCTGAGCACCTGGGGGGGAACGGAAATACAAGGGGCGAAAACAAACGAGGTCAGACATAAAGTCTGGCGAGTCCAGTGACTTTCAGCATATAAAAAGATAACAGTATCATGACATGTAAGTAAAGCTGGATGAGAGATAACAGCAATAGGAGTTGTAGGTATGCTTAAGTTAAATAGGATGATATAGACCAAGATATGCTTCTTACCTATATCTTACTTCTCTTCACTAATACTAGTATAATAGGACTAGGTGTTACCCTAATGTCTACACTAAAACAGAAACGAAAACAGAATAATCTTTCAGAAACAGAATGCTAGTAGTGGGCCTTTACCACCCCAACAGAAACAGAAGGTACAGAAACATAATGCTAGGAACGGGCCTTTATCACCCTAACAGAAAACGACGGTACAGAAGCAGAAGGCTAGTAATGGGCCTTTACCACCCCAACAGAAACAAACGGAACTAGGTGTAACCCTAATTCTACCCCAAGCGATCGTCTCCCTAGTACATAAATACCCTGTGTCGGTCCCACAGTATGGTGTATCACTCCCTAAAGTGGCAACCTACGGAGTGACACAAACCTATTTACAGATGTCGAGGCGTCTTAGCTTCCCCAGACCAAACCGGTTCCATGCATGCACATGACCCGGTTGGAATGCGCCATCAACACCCCTCGCCATTATCAGAATGAACCTCATACAACTAGTTCTGTAAGCGTACCCAGACCCTACCTAGTGTTGGGTCATAGTTTTGATACCAGAAAAGGGTTACTGACTAATATGGGTACCACGCAACAGATGACACAAGTAATTACCCCTTATAACCTTGTGTCCCCAGACTAACAGATTTCAGATAAACTTGTTTACAGATTTCAGATGTACAGAATTCAGATTAACTAGTTCTCAGTTTAGACATACATGTTAACAAGTTTTCAGACTAACGGATCAGATGTACTGTAACGACCCGTCTTTTTGACCGTCAAATATTTAATTTAATTTGTTTATTTTAAATATTATATTAGGAATATTAATGAAATTTAATATTTAAATCGTTATTAAAAACGAAGTTGAATGTTATAATTTATATATAATATAAATCGAGCTTGAAATGTTGCGGCAGTTCGTAATATTGAATTTCGAACTTCAACTGAGAATACATGGTTCGATATAAGTCGGATTTTTGTGAAACAAGACACATTGGAACCGTATTGACGATAATTTTCATATGAAAGAGAAAAATTTAGATTTTGTATTATAAATAGTATGTTATCGCCAAATCAAAATTGGGAAAAAACGCGGTGGAAATCGTTATTAAAATATCGACCTTTAAAATGGCCATTTTGCAACCGATTTCGGATTTCGACGAAATCAGTTTCATTGGGACCGTAACGTTAAATTATTATACGATGGTGAATGGCATGGAAAACCGATGTCGTATGTGACAACGGTAGCCATAAACGCCCGTTCATTTTCTATAGCGCGTATTTAAATAAATGAAGGGATATTGGAGTGTAACTGGAGCAGACGATCGAATTAGACTACGAAACTAGTCCCATTGAGTTCGTATCGTCGATTAGAGTCAGGATAGGTATATAGTTTGTTATTTTTAGAGACCGTATAATTTGGTGTTAAAAAGGGTATTGCGGTACACGGTAAAAATAGCCTACCGGGGAAACAGTCTCAGAATGCGACGAAACTTGTACCGTTGGGTTCGTATTGAAAAATTATTATAGGTTCTGAAGGTTTCAAGTTGATTTGAATTATTTGGTGATCGTAGAAAAATTAAACGCGTATTCATTTCTGGTTTTTAAAAGGAAAATTTTCCAAACGATATCGGAATTCGACGAAACTTGTCCCATTGGGTCCGGAATAACTTTTTACACTAAGAATAGCTTTTTTATCAGTAAACAGAAATTGTTTGTGGGAGTTTTTATCAACTACTTTGGGATGAAGTTTCGCTGAATAATATTTAAATTAAAATCATCCCTATATATATTCATCCTTGTAACCCTAACTCTCGCATCAAACTAGGTTTCGTGGTCAACATATATTGTGGCCGCCATCTTCATCAATGAACGGCTGAAAGTTATGATCCATTCTTCCAATTTTTCTCCTAATCTACAAATCAAATTCGTGAACTTTATTCTACAATTCTCCTAAGTTCATCAAGAGCTACCTATTGATCCGATATGATCAAGTTTTAAGTAACCTACTGGTCGGAATCTCGACCCAACTCGATGGCGTTTGTTGAATATCTGGCGGCACTGAAAGGGGTATGGTGCTGCGGTGCTTGTGTCGGTGATAAAGGGTGTCAGGACGCCTCAGGCGGTTCTCTCAGATGATGCTCCGGTTGTAAGACCCCGAATTTCGGTTAATGCTAAAATTCACTAATTGCAAGATAAATTATCTCAGATGTGAGAATTGGGGGAAACGGGCTGCGTCATTGCGTTCGTCTCGGAAAAATACGCAGAATAGAGTCCGAAATTTTGTAAATCGGAGTCCGTATGGCCCAGTTAAGGCCCAATGAAGTTTGCAGAAAAATTAAAGCTAAAAACAGATTTAAAAATTTAAATTCAGATTTCAAAAATAGAACCAGCGGGGCCAGGCGGGAAAATTCCCGCCCTAACCATGTCGACAGGGCTGTCGACAGGCCTGTCGACAGGGGTGTCGACTTGCCTGTCGACTTGCCTGTCGACACGTCGTGTCGAGCCAGAGGGCTTGGGTGCACCAGATTTGGTTTTCTGGCTAGGGCTGGGCTGGGTTCTAGAGATTTCCGAAATCTAAGGGTCCTAATCTAATCTAGGGTTAATCTAAGGGCCTAAAACACTCACCTAATCTATAAATACACCCTAAACCCACCCTAATCCATACTAAAAATAGTAATGATGGCCTCATGCCGCCAAAATCAAACTTGAGAGAGCCTCCACTAGTTTATGAAGGAAGTTGCAAGCTAATCACTCTCTAATCAATCTCTAATCATCACCATCTTCATATTTAGCAACTAATTCCACTCCATAAGTTTGCTAATCTTGGGTTTGGTGAGTTTCTATCACTTTAACATCAATTGCTAAAGTAAGTAGATTGGGTGTAATGAGACTTATGGTCTTAAATGCGGATTAGTGAGTTTGAATCACTTGTAATGATATGATACTCTATGTTTTCCTATGTTTATGCATATTTAATAAGGGAGTTTATGCATGTTTAATAAGTTGGTTTATGCATGTTTAACAAGTGGGTTTATGCATGTTTAATAAGTGGGTTTATGCATTTTAATAAGTGGGTTTATGCATGTTTAACAAGTGAGTTATGCAAGTTCATATGCAAGTTATGTGTATGCTTAAATGCGAGTTTAACATGATATGCAAGTTATGCATTCTTATGCAAGTATGTGAATGCTTATGCAAGTTATGTGTATGCTTAAATGCAAGTTTAACATGATATGCTAGTTATGCATGCTAATGCAAGTATGTGAATGCTTATGCAAGTTATGTGTATGCTTAAATGCATGTTATGCAAGTTATGAGAATGCTTATATGCAAGTTCAACATGTTATGCAAGATATGTGTATGATAATATGCAAGTTCATATGCAACATGTTATGCAAGTCATGTGTATGATAATATGCAAGTTTGGGTTAAATGTAGTTGGGTTAATATATGCTCATATATGCAAGTTGACATCCTCTTAACCCATGACAAAGTTATATGTTAAGATTTAGTTAAACCCATGATATTTGTGATGGATCTTTCCTTTATTATGTCATGAAATGAGAACGATTTGCATGGGGAACGATGGGGTTAATAAATATGTTAAGAATAGTATGATTGGGTATGATTAAGCATACCATAAAAATAAATTAACATAAGTGGGAATTTACCTATTGAGTTAGGTCTACCCCATGGGAATTTACCTATTGAGTTAGGTCTACCCATGTTATGAAAAACTTGATATTAATTAGGGATAATTAATATGGGGGTGATTAATTAGGTGTAATTAATCAAATAAGACACGAGGTTGGACCCTTTTGTAGCGGAAGTCTGCCCGGAACCGATCGGCCATCCAGCGGCTACAAATGATTGGCCCAATGTGAGAGGTCTTAGTCATAAATTAAATACGTGATTATAGTAAAGACACGAGGTTAGACCCTTTTGATGACAGAAGTCTGCCCGGAACCAACCGGCATATCCAGCAGTCATAAAAGACGGTCTAATGTGAGAGGTCTTTATGGGGTCATGATCTTAATTAATTAATTAAGAAACACTTAACCATATTAGCATGTAGAGGGACATGAGGAGTTAAGTGGGTGCCTTGGGTGGCATGTGGAAATCTAGTGGGTTGCCTTGGGTGGCAATAGAAAATACGATTAGAATACTTAACCAAGTGGAAACATGTAATTAAACATGATTAAAGGGTTAAGTGGGATACATTAGATAAGTGACAAGCTTAGGTGGGTAGCTTGTGGGGGCCCATTTCAACCAGTAACCCATTTGTATCTTTGTGGGCTCGACCCATGTCGAGGACGGGACACGCGTACTGGGCTTGATTATAAGAGGCCAAAACGGGTTAGCGGTGGCAACGCAGGTCCAACGGGTTTCATATGCGTGTGTGGGCCCGGGCTGGTAGATAAGCCGTTGTTGCATCGTGTAGGTATAAGCCGTGCACCGTTGATAGTATTGGGTTGCCACTTTAGGGGAGTGATACACCCCACTGTGGGACCAGCACGGGTATCTACGGTAGGGAGCCGATCGCTTGGGGAGTAGTGGGGTACACCTAGTGGAGATAGGGGCAGACGGCACATATGTGGTCAGCTAGGGGTACATGAAACTACTAGTTATATCTTTCTTTTAAGTCCTTGGGTGGGATCAATTTTTGAGTAGGAATGACTGGTGTGGTGCAGTTAGTAATTATCCTTGGGTGGGTAGATACGTCTTTACAGTTATCTTAGTTTATCCTAAGTCTACCAAGCTGCTTAGTGTAGCCATTCATCCCCAGACATTACCGTAGGTCAAGTTTATGTCTTCTCTGGTTACTTTAATGATTGTATTGTTAAAGTTATAGGACTCGCTCAGACTTATGTCTGACCACGTTGTTTTTATCTTTTTCCCAACCCTCAGGTCCTACGGTGGATCCTAGCAGTAGTGGAGCTTGATCAGATTGCTGTTCCAGTCTTTAGGAGCTTGGATAGATGTAAAGCTTCAGTTACCCAGTTATCTTTTCTTTTGTCTTGGCTATTGTATGAGAGAGTGGGATTATGTACTGCTTTATTTTGATGGATATTGTACTTGACTTTTATTGTGGTTTTATGATGTAACCAGACATTTTTACTTCCTCTGTTATGAGATGATGTTTTAAATTTCAAGTACTATTTATATCTGTATTGTTGTAAATTTTCTGTTCTATATTCACTAAAATACTCCACCGATGCTATGGCATTCCCTTAGTGAGTGACCATAGCGGGCGTTGGGTGTTACACGTGGTATCAGAGCAAAGGTTACCGGAACAGATAAAATTTTTAGAAAGCTATTTTTCTAAAACATTTTTGGAAGAAATATTTTCAAAGACATGTCTTTTAAGAGAAAAGTTTTTGAAAGAAAAGCATAATCCCCAATAGCCATATTTATATCCTTCGAATTCTCCGTTTTGAATCTTTCCTTTTTCGTTTCAGCATGGCTGAGGATCTTAACTTTCCGGAGGGTGTGACGGTACCAGTATGGTATAGGAGATTGAGGGAGGCTAGGGCCACCACTGCGGGTCCAACAAATGTTCCTCCACCAACCGTAGCACCCGGTCTTCCTCCTCCCCCTCCTCCTCGCACGGATACTTTTGCTAAGACTTGCAAGGAATTTAAAGCTATGGGAGGGAAACCTTTTCTAGGATCGGAAACTTTTGTGGAGGCTAGAGATTGGCTTAAAGAGGTGGAAGAATTGATAGATATCTTTGAGATGGAAGAAGGAAAGAAAGTCAAGTTAGCTGCTTGGTTAATGAAGGGAGAGGCCTCATTCTGGTGGGAGGTCACTAATGGAGAACGCCCCGTTGACTCTTGGGCGGATTTTAGGCAAAGATTTGTGGCAAAGTTTCTCTCAAGGGCGGAGGAAAACTTGTATATGGAAAGATTCTTGACTCTAAAGCAAGGAAATCTCTCGGTGAAGGAATATGTCAACAAGTTTAATCAATTGGCAAGGTTTGGCCTAGATATGGTGAATACACCGGAGAAGAAGGCTTTGAGGTTCGTGAAAGGCTTGAATGAACCGATGCATGGGTTGGCTATGACTCATATCCCTATGGGGGCCACCTTTGAGAAGCTAGTTGACTTGGCACTCATGCATGAAGAAGAGAAGGGTCCCAATGCTAACAGGGCACCCGAGAAGAAGGGAGATCAAAAGAGACCTCAGCAACAATAGCAAAATAAAGGTGGGAAAGGCAACGGTGGCGAGGGCAAGAAGAAGAAGTGTTTCAATTGTGGGACACCTGGCCACCTAAGCAAGGATTGTCTCAAGAAGAAGAAGACTGGCTGCTTCCACTGTGGCGAAGCAGGGCATTTAGTGAAGGATTTCCCTAAGAAGGGGCAAAGGACGGGGTCTACCTCAGGAGGACAGGTGCAAGCTCTAATGGCACCAGGTCAGGCTAGGGGGCAAGTACAGGCTCTCGCGGTCCCACCGATTCAGGAAAGAGGTAGAACTATCTCCGTTGAAAGTCTGGTTTTTCTATTTGATCATCCTGTCCGTACATTGTTTGATTCAGGCGCATCGCATTCGTTTATCTCATCATCATTAGTTTAGTCACTGCACTTAGACACCAGTCTGGTAGATGATCCCTTGGTTGTTTCAAACCCAATTGGGGGCTCCACTTATTTGTCCATGATATGTTTGGGTTTGAAGAATTCTATACTTAGCATTGAGTTTAGATGTGATGCTTTTGTGTTGGGCTTCACGGGCTATGGGTTGATTTTGGGCTTGGACTGGTTATCTAGTAATGGTGCCGTTCTTGATTGCGAAAGGAGAGTTGTTAGGCTCATGACCCGCTTGGGTAACACTCTCGAGATTTCTTGTAATCCCATGGATTCTGTTATGCTAAGTTATCTTGAATCGCTTGACGCTTCAGTCGAGAGTTTACAATCTGTTAAAGTGGTCCGGGAATATCCGGATGTGTTTGAGGAGGTGAAGGGCTTACCTCCGAAGCGGGAGATTGACTTCCGAATATATCTGGTGGATAATGCTAAACCTGTATCTTTACCAGTGCGCCACATGGCTCCTCATGAGAGGAGGGAACTCCATAAGCAAGTAGGGGAGTTGCTTGAGAAGGGGTTCATAAGACGAAGTATATCGGAGTGGGGTTCTCCAGTATTATTTGCTACAAAGGCGGATGGGTCCCTCAGACTTTGTGTAGACTATAGAGAACTCAACAAGCTCACAAAGAAGAATAGACACCCATTGCCGAGGATTGATGACCTTTTCGATCAGTTGGTTGGCGCTTCAGTATTTTCTCAGTTGGACTTAGCCACGGGGTTTCATCAATTGAGGGTGGCTGAGGATAGCATAGACAAGACTGCCTTTAGGACTCCGGATGGTTTCTACGAGTGGCTGGTGATGCCATTTGGGTTGACGAACGCCCCTGCATACTTTGTTGATTTGATGAGTAGGGTGTTCAGGGAGTTCCTTAATAAATTCGTGGTGGTCTTTGTGGATGATATCTTAGTATTTTCTAAGAGTGAAGAAGAGCATGCCCTACATCTTGGGGAGGTATTGAAGACTCTTCGAGCACATAGCCTTAAGGATAAATTCTCTAAATGTCACTTCTGGAGGAAGGAGGTGCGGTTCTTGGGGCACGTGGTCTCCAAGGAAGGGATAGCTGTGGATCCCGCGAAGGTAGTATCAATTCAGGATTGGAAGGTTCCGAAGAATGCTACCGAAGTAAGAAGTTTCTTGGGGTTGGCGGGTTACTATAGGAAGTTTATCAAAGACTTCGCGAAGATATCAGCCCCATTAACCCGCTTAACAAAGAAGAATCTTGTTTTCGCATGGGACGTAGATTGTGATGATGCGTTCTGATGGTTAAAGAGAGCTTTGACCACTGCTCCAGTTTTAGTGTTGCCAGATGGGAGTAAGCCATTTGTTGTTTATACTGATGCTTGTGGGACAGGACTAAGCGCAGTCTTAATGCAAGAGGGGAGGGTAATAGCCTATGGTGGAAGGCAGTTGAGAGTGCATGAGAAAAATTACCCTACCCATGATCTAGAGTTGGACGCTATTGTTTTTGCGCTTAAGATTTGGCGCCATTATCTTCTTGGTGAGAGATTCGAATTGTTCACTGACCACAAATCATTGAAGTACTTGTTTTCTCAGAAGGATTTGAATTTGAGACAGCAAAGGTGGATGGAGTTCTTAGCATCCTATGATTTCGAGATAGCGTATACCCCTGACAAGGGTAAGGTGGTGGCGGACGCCTTGAGCAGAAAGAGGTTGTCCTTGAGTCCATTGTTCGTGGAACAACGAAGCTTGGAATTTATCTCGATGTTTGATTTCAGACCTTCCATTGACTATATACCCGGTTTGCTAGCATCCTTGGAGGTTAGACCTACTCTTTTGGGGCGGATTGGAGAAGCACAGAGGGACGACCCACAGTTGGTTGAGTTGGTGGAGAAGCTCATAAGGGGGGAGTCGTCCAGCCATTTGAGTAGGTACAGCCTAGACGATAGGGGGTGCTTGCGTAGAGACGGTAGACTTTGTGTACCGCAAGACGAGGGTTTGAGGAAGGTTATTCTTGATGATGCACACCGTTCTAGGATGACCATTCATCCCGGTGGGGACAAGATGTACCAAGACATGAAGAGGGTTTTCTTCTGGGCCGGTATGAAGAAAGATGTGGCCGAGTATGTCGCTCGATGCTTGGTCTGCCAACAAGTGAAGGCGGAGAAAAAGAAACCTGGTGGGTTGCTTCACCCATTGGAAGTTCCGCAATGGAAGTGGGATAGCGTCTCGATGGATTTTATTGACGGGCTACCCAGATAAAGAAAGGGTAATACGGGAATTTGGGTGGTGGTAGACAGACTTACTAAGAGCGTCCATTTCATACCTGTGAAGAGCAAGAGGACCGCTCCATGGCTAGCTTCTGTATATCTTCGAGAGATAGTTCGATTGCATGGGGTACCCTCTAGCATAGTGAGTGATCGAGATCCTATCTTCACTAGCGAGTTCTGGAGAAGTTTGCAAGAAGCAGTGGGGACTCAATTGTGTCTGAGCACCGCATATCATCCTCAGACAGACGGCCAGACTGAGAGGGTGAATCGTGTTCTTGAAGACCTTTTGAGGCTTTGTATCTTGGATTTTGGAGGTACATGGGAAGAGCATCTTCCATTGGTGGAGTTCGCATATAATAACAGCTTTCAGTACAGTATTTATATGGCTCCTTTCGAAGCTCTCTATGGAAGGCCTTGTCGATCACCTACATGTTGGTGGGAATCTACGAATAAGATCTTGCTTGGGCCTGATATGATTAGGGAGACTTCTGAGAAGATTGACTTGATTCGAAGAAGGATGAAAGCAGCGCAGGATAGGCAAAAATCTTATGCGGACAAGAGAAGGACGGATCTTGAGTTTGAAGTTGGGGACATGGTCTTTGTCAAAGTGTCTCCGTTACGAAATGTGGTTCGCTTTGGATCTGTTGGGAAGTTAGCACCAAGGTTCGTAGGGCCATTTCCCATTAAGGAAAGAATTGGACGGATGGCATATAGAGTGGAGTTGCCCGACAGACTTAGTGGTGTACATGATGTATTCCATGTGTCCCATTTGAGGAAGTGCTTACATGAGACCGCAGAGGTGGTAGAGCCGAGCTTGCTTAAAGAAGTGGAAATAGAGCGTGATGCGACTGTTCGACGAGTTCCTACTCGCATCCTTGGGTCAGAAACTAGGAAATTAAGGAACAGAGAGGTTCAGCTAGTTAAAGTGCAATGGGGAGATGACGAAAGCAATGCTACTTGGGAGACGGAAGCGAAGATGCATTCTTTGTATCCATTTCTTTTTGAGAGTATGTCTTTTAACTTCTCCTTTATTGCTTGTCTAGTACTTATCTTATCTTTAGTATGTCCTCTCGTTAGTACTGTTTGACCTTTAGATAGGGTAAACCTATGGTTGAAACATGTGTTTGAGACATGTTATGGTTGATGGATGCAAGTGGATGCAAGTGTTTGCTAGTGGTTGCTCGTGGATGCATATACACACACTCTAGGCACTAGATCGGCTCAGTCACTTCATATTGCATATTGCATAAAATTGTGTGTAGGAAGCTATATTTATGGATGTATAATGATTGTGTTATCATATGGATGATGCATTTTGGGTGAATGATTGTGCACTCATGTAGATATTGTATGTGTCGATAGGGTTCTCTCGCATACATAATGGATGCATGGCACTATCATGGTTTGCATATGTTCATACATTAGATAAGGAACATATACACACACTTTTTGCATATGCTCATACATCATTAGAAATTGTTTTAAGGACAATGGATGCCCGTGGTTGATGGATTGAGTAGATGGTTGTTTGGATGATAGGATATGCATTCTCCTTAGCTTAAAGATTTCGGGGACGAAATCCTTTAAGGAGGGGAGAATGTAACACCCCGAATTTCGGTTAATGCTAAAATTCACTAATTGCAAGATAAATAATCTTAGATGTGAGAATTGGGGGAAACGGGCTGAGTCATTGCGTTCGTCTCGGAAAAATACGCAGAATAGAGTTCGAAATTTTGTAAATCGGAGTCCGTATGGCCCAGTTAAGGCCCAATGAAGTTTGCAGAAAAATTAAAGCTAAAAACAGATTTAAAAATTTAAATTCAGATTTCAAAAATAGAACCAGCGGGGCCAGGCGGGAAAATTCCCGCCCTAACCATGTCGACAGGGCTATCGACAGGCCTGTCGACAAGGGTGTCGACTTGCCTGTCGACTTGCCTGTCGACACGGCGTGTCGAGCCAGAGGGCTTGGGTGCACCAGATTTGGTTTTCTGGCTAGGGCTGGGCTGGGTTCTAGAGATTTCCGAAATCTAAGGGTCCTAATCTAATCTACGGTTAATCTAAGGGCCTAAAACACTCACCTAATCTATAAATACACCCTAAACCTACCCTAATCCATACTAAAAATAGTAATGATGGCCTCATGCCGCCAAAATCAAACTTGAGAGATCCTCCACTAGTTTATGAAGGAAGTTGCAAGCTAATCACTCTCTAATCAATCTCTAATCATCACCATCTTCATATTTAGCAACTAATTCCACTCCATAAGTTTGCTAATCTTGGGTTTGGTGAGTTTCTATCACTTTAACATCAATTGCTAAAGTAAGTAGATTGGGTGTAATGAGACTTATGGTCTTAAATGCGGATTAGTGAGTTTGAATCACTTGTAATGATATGCTACTCTATGTTTTCCTATGTTTATGCATATTTAATAAGGGGGTTTATGCATGTTTAATAAGTTGGTTTATGCATGTTTAACAAGTGGGTTTATGCATGTTTAATAAGTGGGTTTATGCATATTTAATAAGTGGGTTTATGCATGTTTAACAAGTGAGTTATGCAAGTTCATATGCAAGTTATGTGTATGCTTAAATGCGAGTTTAACATGATATGCAAGTTATGCATGCTTATGCAAGTATGTGAATGCTTATGCAAGTTATGTGTATGCTTAAATGCAAGTTTAACATGATATGCAAGTATGTGAATGCTTATGCAAGTTATGTGTATGCTTAAATGCATGTTATGCAAGTTATGAGAATGCTTATATGCAAGTTCAACATGTTATGCAAGATATGTGTATGATAATATGCAAGTTCATATGCAACATGTTATGCAAGTCATGTGTATGATAATATGCAAGTTTGGGTTAAATGTAGTTGGGTTAATATATGCTCATATATGCAAGTTGACATCCTCTTAACCCATGACAAAGTTATATGTTAAGATTTAGTTAAACCCATGATATTTGTGATGGATCTTTCATTTATTATGTTATGAAATGAGAACGATTTGCGTGGGGAACGATGGGGTTAATAAATATGTTAAGAAAAGTATGATTGGGTATGATTAAGCATACCATAAAAATAAATTAACATAAGTGGGAATTTACCTATTGAGTTAGGTCTACCCCATGGGAATTTACCTATTGAGTTAGGTCTACCCATGTTATGAAAAACTTGATATTAATTAGGGATAATTAATATGGGGGTGATTAATTAGGTGTAATTAATCAACTAAGACACGAGGTTGGACCCTTTTGTAGTGGAAGTCTGCCCGGAACCGACCGGCCATCCAGCGGCTACAAATGATTGGCCCAATGTGAGAGGTCTTAGTCATAAATTAAATACGTGATTAAAGTAAAGACACGAGGTTAGAACCTTTTGATGACAGAAGTCTGCCCGGAACCAACCGGCATATCCAACAGTCATAAAAGACGGTCTAACGTGAGAGGTCTTTATGGGGTCATGATCTTAATTAATTAATTAAGAAACACTTAACCATATTAGCATGTAGAGGGACATGAGGGGTTAAGTGGGTGCCTTGGGTGGCATGTGGAAATCTAGTGGGTTGCCTTGGGTGGCAATAGAAAATACGATTAGAATACTTAACCAAGTGGAAACATGTAATTAAACATGATTAAAGGGTTAACTGGGATACACTAGATAAGTGACAAGCTTAGGTGGGTAGCTTGTGGGGGCCCATTTCAACCAGTAACCCATTTGTATCTTTGTGGGCTCGACCCATGTCGAGGACGGGACACGCGTACTGGGCTTGATTATAAGAGGCCAAAACGGGTTAGCGGTGGCAACGCAAGTCCAACGGGTTTCATATGCGTGTGTGGGCCCGGGCTGGTAGATAAGCCGTTGTTGCATCGTGTAGGTATAAGCCGTGCACCGTTGATAGTATTGGGTTGCCACTTTAGGGGAGTGATACACCCCACTGTGGGACCAGCACGGGTATCTACGGTAGGGAGCCGATCGCTTGGGGAGTAGTGGGGTACACCTAGTGGAGATAGGGGAAGACGGCACCTATGTGGTCAGCTAGGGGTACATGAAACTACTAGTTATATCTTTCTTTTAAGTCCTTGGGTGGGATCAATCTTTGAGTAGGAATGACTGGTGTGGTGCAGTTAGTAATTATCCTTGGGTGGGTAGATACGTCTTTACAGTTATCTTAGTTTATCCTAAGTCTACCAAGCTGCTTAGTGTAGCCATTCATCCCCAGACATTACCGTAGGTCAAGTTTATGTCTTCTCTGGTTACTTTAATGATTGTATTGTTAAAGTTATAGGACTCGCTCAAACTTATGTCTGACCCCGTTGTTTTTATCTTTTTCCCAACCCTCAGGTCCTACGGTGGATCCTAGCAGTAGTGGAGCTTGATCGGATTGCTATTCCAGTCTTTAGGAGCTTGGATAGATGTAAAGCTCCAGTTACCCAGTTATCTTTTCTTTTGTCTTGGCAATTGTATGAGAGAGTGGGATTATGTACTTCTTTATTTTGATGGATATTCTACTTGACTTTTATTGTGGTTTTATGATGTAACCAGACATGTTTACTTCCGCTGTTATGAGATGATGTTTTAAATTTCAAGTACTATTTATATCTGTCTTGTTGTAATTTTTCTGTTCTATATTCACTAAAATACTCCACCGATGCTATGGCATTCCCTTAGTGAGTGACCATAGCGAGCGTGGGGTGTTACACCGGTCGGCCAGAGGTAGGTGCGACGGTGGACTTTAAAGCGAGCAGTGTGTGAAGCCTATACCAAGATACTAAATAAAGTTATCAACATTAGTTAATTATATTAACCATGATTGTTATGTCGTACCTGAACATAATGGATACCAAGATGAGGCAGAGAATGACAAAGGAAAGTCGGTCCTCAGAGAAAAAAAACAATTTGGCCATATAAAAGTCTCAAATGTAATTAGTTTAATTCTTAAACCTAGTTAAGTGTTAATGATTGAGATTCATCATATACTTGAAACTTGAAATGGTATGCAGGCAGGGTAGTTTGAATACAGAATAATTAGTTTATTTAATTAAAGAGACTAGAGATAATTAGGTTATTTAATTAAAAGGGGTAAGGAATTAAATCATATAATTAAAGTGTATAACCTTTGAATAATTAAAACTTACTTATATATTATCAGAATTGGATCAGACAAGAAGCAACGTGATCATATTGACGAACTCTACATCATGGAATGGTAATGGACAGAATTAGAGCCAATTGGATTTTAGTTAAATTAAATGCTGGTTTAATTTAACTAGGAACGAGCCGTTTAAACACTCAAGTACGATAAACCAACACAGTATGTTTTGAAAGAGGGTAAATGAAATAATTTTACCCAAATTTTTTTTAATATAAAAGAATGATAAATATTTGAAGTAGTATAATATATTGGATGTGTTGGTTGATTATAGTTGAAATGGTTATATAAATAACCAATTGGAATTAGTATAATATAAAAGTAGAATTATTAAATCTGAAAATAAAAATCAGAATTGGAATTAAAATTCGTAAAAGTGGGAAGGGTATTTACAAATGAACTTGGATTGAATATATGAGAATTTTGAAATACTGGGAGATTTTAAATTGTTTACAAGCATCGTGAATTTTATTGTAGAATGAAAGTGTTTAAAATTGGAGGTTTGAAATGATATAGTATTGAACTCACTTCGATAGCTGGGAAATAACTCTGAAGATGTTGGCCACATCATCAGTGTTCATTTTCTAGTTCTAAGTGACGGATTACTACCAAAAATCTTGTTTTGAATTGCTTCGAGAAAAACAAGTAGTTTTGAATCTTGAAAGGAATATTTGATTTTTGAAAGAGCTGTACTGTTTAAAAACTCCAAGGGGATTTGTTTGAACAAAGGCAAAGAATTAAATAGAAATGTGTGAAAGCAAATACGAATTGAACTGAAACTAATTAACTGGCAATTGAATCGGGATATAATATATAAAGTCGAATTAGACTTGGAATTGTGAGACATGAATCTGAAATGGTGTTTGACTGGCAAGTTAAGAGTTGAAATTGAGGATGGATGGAAATTGATTTAAGAATGGAATTTGGTTTGGATGCGTGAAGGATTTTGTTTTGAGAATAAAATTGGAATTTTGTTTGGGAATGCATTTATATATGCTGACAGGGTAGCAGATGGAAGGGATATAATGATATGCCCGTCAAAAAGGTAGACGTTTATTTTTATATGGGTTTGGTGATTTATGAGCCTATTAAGCAAGCCGTTTGCTGTTTTATTTTCTTTTGGATTGGAGAAGGTCTAGAAAGGCGAGTCGTAGTTGTACCGATTGAGCCGTACAGAGGAGGTGCTGGCGAAATTTTTCAGGAATTTAAGGTGTTAGAAAATTTTCAATATTTCTGAAAATATTTATTTGAAGTATTGAATCGATTTTGATTTAAAGTAAATTGGATTTGAAAGTTGATGGGTTTGTAACGTCTTTTCTTACCTTAGCAATTTCGAGGACGAAATTATTTTAAGGGGGGAAGAATGTAACGACCCGTGTTTTTGACCATCAAATATTTAATTTAATTTATTTAATTTAAATATTATATTTGGAATATTAATGGAATTTAATAATTAAATCGTTATTAAAAACGAAGTTGAACGTTATAATTTATATATAATATAAATCGAGCCTGAAATGGCGCGGCAGTTCGTAATATTGAATTTCGAACTTCAACTGAGAATACATAGTTCGATATAAGTCGGGTTTTTGTGAAACAAGACACGTTGGAACCGTATTGAAGATAATTTTCGTATTATAAATAGTAAGTTATGGCCAAATCAAAATTTGGAATAAACGCTGTGGAAATCGTTATTAAAATATCGACCTTTAAAATGGCCATTTTGTAAACGATCTCAGATTTTGACGAAATAAGTTTCATCGGGACCGTAACGTTAAATTATTATACGATGGTGAATGGCGTGGAAAATCGATGTCGTATGTGACCACGGTAGCCGTAAATTCCCGTTCATTTTCTATAGCACGTATTTAAATAAATAAAGGGATATTGGAGTGTAACTGGAGCAGACGATCGAATTAGACCACGAAACCATTCCCATTGAGTTCGTATCGTCGATTAGAGTCACGATAGGTATATAGTTTGTTATTTTTAGAGACCGGATAATTTGGTGTTAAAAAGGGTATTGCGGTACGCGGTAAAAATAGCCTACCGGGGAAACAGTCTCAGAATGCGACGAAACTGGTTCCGTTTGGTTCGTATTGAAAAATTATTTTAGGATCTGAAGGTTTCAAGTTGATTTGATTTATTTGGTGATCGCAGAAAAATTAAACGCGTGTTCATTTCTAGTTTTATAAAGGAAAATTTTCCAAACGATATCGGAATTCGACGAAACTTGTCCCATTGGGTCAGGAATAACTTTTTACACTAAGAATAACTTTTTTATCAATAAACAGAAATTGTTTGTGGGGCTTTTTATCAACTACTTTGCGATGAAGTTTCCCTGAATAATATTTAAATTAAAATCATCCCTATGTATATTCACCCTTGTAACCCTAACTCTCGCGTCAAACTAGGTTTCGGGGTCAACATATATTGTGGCCGCCATCTTCATCGATGAACGGCTGAAAGCTATGATCCATTCTTCCAATTTTTCTCCTAATCTACAAATCAAATTCGTGAACTTTATTCTACAATTCTCCTAAGCTCATCAAGAGCTACCTATTGATCCGATATGATCAAGTTTTAAGTACCCTGCTGGTCGGAATCTCGACCCAAGTCGACGACATTTGTTAAGTATCTGGCGGCACTGAAAGGGGTATGGGGCTGCGGTGCTTATGTCAGTGATAAAGGGGGTCAGGGCGCCTCAGGCGGTTCTCTCAGCTGATGCTCCGGTCGGCTAGAGATAGGTGCGATGGTGGACTTTAAAGCGAGCAGTGCGTGAAGCCTATACGAAGCAGAAGAACTGAACGAATGATGCCAAGAAGATGAACTGTTCGGCCGATAATCCTTTGCTTAAGGTGTAATTAAATAAGTAACTAAATAAAGTTATCAACATTAGTTAATTATATTAACCACGATTGTTATGTCATACTTGAACAGAATGGATACCAAGATGAGGCAGAGAATGACAAAGGAAAGTCGGTCCTCAGAGAAATAAAAAAAAATTTGGCCAAACACAAGTCTTAAATGTAATTAGTTTAATTATTAAACCTAGTTAAGTGTTAATGATTGAGATTCATCATATACTTGAAATTTGAAATGGTATGCAGGTAGGGTAGTTTGAATAGGGAATAATTAGTTTATTTAATTAAAGAGATTAGAGATAATTAGATTATTTAATTAAAAGGGGTTAGGAATTAAATCATATAATTAAAGTGTATAACCTTTGAATAATTGTAACTTACTTATATATTATCAGAATTGGATCAGACAAGAAGCAACGGGATCATATTGACGAACTCTACATCATGGAAGGGTACAGGACAGAATTAGAGCCAATTGGATTTTAGTTAAATTAAACGCTGGTTTAATTTAACTAGGAAATTGCCGTTTAAATAGCGAATCAAATCAATGTGAGTTAAACTCACTCAGTTTTTCCCATTTATATTTTATATAAATTGGGTTTTTATTTTGTGTGCTATGCTTGCTGATGGTTTCCTATTTGCTAGTTATACCTTTGTTTGTTGATCTAGCTGATGAAATTAAACTGTGTTTAATTTCAGTGAAACACCAAATCGTTATTTTTAACGATTGGTTCCAATAAAGGTAACTTACATTATTGGTCACGCTATTTATAAACGTGTTTAAATTGTTGAATTGTTTGCATTTCTTGTGGTTGATGTTAAATGGCCGTTATTTATTGTTATCAGTAAAATAAAACTCAATGATCTGCTTTGTGATAACCGTTTTGAATACAGGGAAGAACAGGTTGGAGGGATCCAAATGGATGCCTCAAATACATTATTTATTTTCATATTATCGTATATGAACTGTCATGATTGGTGTTTGATTTGGTTTGTGATCATTTACTGAAAAGTTAACCTGTATTTTGTTTAAACCAATGGGCGGTATTGGTTTAGTATTTGGCAGCGTATGGCCTATAAAATCAATCGGTTTATAAATATTGATTCACCGTCAGGTGAGACGATAGAGATGAAGTTATAAAATTTATTTTATAACTGGAGATAGATTTTTGAATATATTATTTTGAATAAAAATTACTAAAGAGAAATAAATAAATATTTTATTTATTTAAGACCTTGATTTATTATTAATTGATTTTATAAAGCTAATTCTGATATTAATTAGATTTATAAGTACGAGGATAAGAATAAATTGAATGGTTAAACTTTGATAATGTTTTTGTAAAGAAAACAATTAATGGAATTATTTAAATTAATTATATTAATTTAAAGTGAGGATTAATTGAAACCGTTTAACGAGATAATCGAGTTTCGAGTTAATTAAATCGACCGTTTTGAAGTGGAATTGATTTTGAAATTAATGTGTTTTGATTAAAATAGTTAAATGAATATTGTTTAAATTTAAATATGGTTTTAAATAGGGATTTACTACTTATTTGAGTAATAAAGAAATTAGCTACTGAAATGGTTAAGGTAAATTATTTTTTTAACGATAAAAGTTTAGGAAAACACCTTTTAAATGGAAATTAATTTAAAAAGGTAATCAGAATCAAAATGAAATATATTTGAATGGTTAAAGGAGTTTATAAAAGGGTTTTATATTTAAAAACCCGAAGCTTTATAACGAAGTTAAAAAGGGAATCCCAAGCGAATACAATAGCTTGAAATAAGGGTTACTTAATTATTTGAATTAAGTCAAAGGAAATTAAGATGATAGGTTTATAATAAACCAGGGTTTTGTAATTGAGGTTTAAAGTGTTAAGGCGTTAATTTTACGTTAACGATACTTGAAAATGAGATCAAGTAAAAATGGGAGAATTGAAATGAGATTTCCAAAGTGGGGAATGGTCGAATAAATTTGAAAGGAGAATTAAGTGAGAACTGAATATGGTTATAAGTTATTTTACTACGTAATACAAAGAAATGGTTTTGAGGACATTCGTATATTTATTAAGGATCAAATATCGTATTTTAAATATTTAAAAGAGTTAGAAGTTTTTATTAAACAAGAAGTGAATCGGTTTTTTTAAATTAGAAGTCCAAGTGATGCTGAATACTGAACCAGTGAACTCATTGGATTGTCATGATTGAAACATTGTATATTTTGATAGTTAAATCACTGACTATCAAATCTGTCCAATACGATTGTTGGTATGGAAAGACCGGGATCGAATTTATATTCGAAAACCATTCCGACCAACAAATACGTGAAGATCTCAGAAGATGATCGAGATGGAGCATTGAAGACCATGGATTTTCATAGACGGAAGAACCACTAATATTTTCTGCCTGACAAGCAGAGATAAGCCGTGATTCTGTCGTGGTTAGAATCTACGGGTTGCGAGGACTTCTCGCTACTGATCCATGGGGTGATTCCTATATTGGATGTAGTAGGAGAGTGCCTTCGGTTCATCTTGTTCCTGGATGACTTGTATGGACGAGTGTCTGACAGAGTATTTCCAAATGATCACATACGTTGATTTCTTCAAAAGCGCTATAGTTATTGGCGGAGAATTTCCTTCCTCTTAGCTTCTAACTAGAGTATTTTTGTGGACGTCAATTAGTGATATCTGATGGATCGGACGATGTGGCATTCAAAGTGAATTGTGATCAGGCATTCAAAAATTTATCTAAACCTCAAGCCTCATCAACTGGGAAATGACAAAAATCGGGCAGGCAGCATGGCTATGTGGGTCGCTGTAACACCCTACCTCCATTAGGATCACTCACAAAGGGAATGCACTAGCTTTGGTCGAGCATTATCTTGGTAAACATACACAGAAATTTTACAAGATAGAACATATAAAACAGCGGAAGAAGAACCAAATTTCATTGCATTAAAATCTAGAAAGGTCTAAAGCCTTTTTACATCAAAATGCCATTAAATCCATTACATCGAAATCTGTCTTGCAATAGTAAAGAAGCATAAAACCATAGTCATAAATCATTCCCCAAGTAAAACAGTAAAGCATCCATAGCCAAGAAAGGTCCAAGCCATATATGATGATCTTGAAGCAGAAAGAAGTCCAAACTAAGTAGTAGTGTTTTCCTCCCTGAGAACCTGGGGGGAAACGGAAGAAAAAGACGCGAAACAAAACGGGTCTGTCATAAAGACTGAGTAAGTCCTAGTGACTTTCAGCATAGAAACAGGTAAAGATAACATGGCATGAATAAACTAAAAGTAAACATAAGCATGATGACAAGATAAGCTACAGGAAAAATAACTAAGAATAACCTCATATGATTTTTGTCAAGTATAACATCGCAAGGTTCCCATTCAAGATAAACTAAGTATAAATTCGCAAGATTTCTATCAAGCATCGCAAGTTTTCTCTGTTTCACCATTAAAGTATTTCTATGATATCTATTTGCTCTGCACCACCCGTACTAGTATCCCAACCCGTGTCATGTATTGACTATAAAATGATCCCTTGCCCAATGTCATGAAATGACCCGTTACTTGGTCCCACGAAACGATCTATTAATCGATCGGCTACATACAAGTCCTATCTCGTTCATGTGTCTGTGTCATACGGCCCTATCACGAATGTAGTCACGTGTGCTAGGTCCACCATACGGAGTATCAAGCCCTAGGGTGCCAACCACCGGCACGAATCAAGCACGCACAGTGTAAACCTACTGGTGCCCAATGCCTACTTTTTCATCTCCGGACTACGTGCACCACCTTAGTCCGCCTGAACCTACAATGGTGCACCGACTCAGCCGTCGTTCTGGTCGCTTACAATCAGCCTAGTAATCGTGCCCCACCCTGCCTAGTTCGAGGGTACCATGATATATCTAGTGGGTTACTGCTAAAAAGGACCGCGTAACTAGGGTTTCCGTCCAGCAGGTTAAGTGTTGTTATTTAAATTCGAGACTTAACCCCATCAGTCTAGCATGTCAAGTTGGTTAAGTGTGGTCATTCAAGTTCGTGACTTAACCCGTCTACGTGTCATGTCAAATTGGCTAAGTGTTGTCGTTCAAGTTCATGACTTAGCCCTACAAATCATGTGTCAAGTTGGTTAAGTATGTTCAAGCGGTTCATGACTTAACCCTACCAAATCATCGCGTCAAATTGGTTAAGTATGTTCAAGCGGTTCATGACTTAACCCTATCAAGTCATCGTGTCAAATTGGTTAAGTACATTCAAGCGGTTCATGACTTAACCCTATCAAGTCATCGTGTCAAATTGGTTAAGTATATTCAAGCGGTTCATTACTTAACCCTATAAAGTCATCGTGTCAAATTGGTTAAGTATATTCAAGCAGTTCATGACTTAACCCTATCAAGTCATCGTGTCAAATTGGTTAAGTATATTCAAGCGGTTCATGACTTAACCCTATCAAGTCATCGTGTCAAATTGGTTAAGTATATTCAAGCGGTTCTTGACTTAACCCTATCAAATGGCATTAATTCATTAATGCACCCCAACCTCTCACATTAGACTAGTTGTTGTGGTCACTGGATTCGCCGGGCGGTACCGGGCAGATTTACACCACAACCTAGTCTAACCTCGGGTCTTAAGCGCGATATGACCAACTACCCACATAGGATCCTATTGTTTGCAGTCACTGGATTCGCCGGGCGGTTCCGGGTAGATTTACACTGCAAACTCTGCCCAATCTCGAGTCGGCCATTTTCAAGTTCATTCTAATGTCATGTCCATGTTCAAGTTTCTTGTCAAATTCATGTCTAGTTTCATGGCGAGTTTCATGTCAAGTTTCATGTTTTCCCTTATGCATATTATCAAGTTTAATGATTCACATTCATAACCAATTCATGTTTCAAGTTCATAAGCATGCGTACATGCCTTCTAGATGTCCAATACAAACCAACTACCCAAAACCCAACTTAGGCGCGTTCATATTAAACTTTCTCCGAGTCATAAATTATCTTATATGTTTCTATTCCAAATTTTCATAATTAACATATGCTCAAGTTCTAGGTTACTTGTCAGTTTTACATATGCCCAATTCATACCAAATTTAGATATGTTCAATTCATGCCATTTTACATGTATGCCAATTTTATGCCAATTTACACATATACCAAGTTTCATGCAGTTTTACATATGTCAAGATTCATGATTTACATGTTTACAAAGATATGCTCCATTTACATAGATCCAGTTTTATACCCAAAATTACATGTATAACATGTTTACACCAATTTACCCATAACGAGTTCTAGCCAAATTACATATATCAAGATCCATGTCATAATACATATATCAAAGTCCATGTCAAATTATATATGCCAATCCCCATTCTTGCAATTACTCTTATAATGATAATACCCAAATACTCAATTTCATGTTAATGGTAGTAATACCAAAATATCCAGTTTTTATGTTATGCTATCAATTCCACCAAAGACATATATCCAAATAGGTATTATCCCAAGATTCCCCCGTATTCAATCGTACGCAAATCGCGGTTTAGGATTAGATCCGAAATTGAACTAGGTTTATCAAAGAAAATAAATAGTGGAAGGTAGAATTTGTATAACAATAGGTATAGAGAGGAAACTGGCATAAAAACTTCATCTCAGGCATAAAAGATAGATCTTGAGAATAACATTAACATGAACTGATTTACAACAAGCTGAATAGATTATGAACTTGGCAAAAGAATAAAGATAGAAAAGCCCAAAACTCAAAATTCAAGAGGAAACAGAAAGACTTGAACCGATGGACATGCTTACATCCAATTACACTTTATTCCATGGCCATATTATAATTAAGCATTTCAATCTAAAAAGTAACTAGAACTTACATTGATAAGCTAAGAGAGGAAAAATCGATTCGTTGTCGCGTTGAAACGTCTAACTTGATTAATCTTTTGATTTGATTCAATATGGTCTAGGCGTCGTTGTTTGAAGCCGTTGAATCTTTACTTGAATCCTAACTAGATTTGAATCTCCTCTTGAAAGACTTGAACAGCATATCCACGTCTCAGACTTATGTATTATTTTATTCATTTAATTATTCATTTTCTCAAAGGAAGCATAAGGACATAATGAAATGGTGTAGAGAGAATGAGGCTAGAGGCTGTTTATATAGGATTAGGCGGACGAACCTAGGCTGAAAACGAGACTAGAAACATCAGAATGTACCCAGGCCCAAAACAGGATTTTGGCACCAGGTCGACCCCCAGGTCGACTACCCAGTCGACCTGGTCAAGGGGGGTCGACTACCCAGTCGACTCCCAAGTCGACCTGGGTCTGGGCGGGAAATTTCCCGCCCATCCTGCTTCTGGGTTTGAATTCGAATTTCGAAATTCGAATTTCGAGCTGTTTTTGATTCTGAAAATCCCTTAAACTTCGGAGGGTCATATCTCCCTCATACAGACTCCGATTCCCACAAATTTGGAATCGTTTTCAAGTAGAATTTCAAGACGAATGCAATGGCGCAACTCTTTTCCCTGATTCTTATTTTAAAATTTAATTCTGCCTTGATTTATGGTTTTAACATGTTGTTAAAATTCGGGTCGTTACATTCTCCCCTCCTTAATGGATTTCGTCCCCGAAATCTTCAAGTTAAGGAGAATGTGTCCTACCATCCAATCATCCATCTACTCAATCATCAATCACAGGCATCTATTGTCCTTAATAGATTTCTAATGCTGTATGAACATATGCAGAAAGTGTGTGTATATGTTCCTTATCTAATGCAAATGATCAGGCCTGATTGATCTTCTAAATGTAAAATATGTTTAGTGCCATGAGTCCAACATGTATGCAAATAGTCCTAGTTACATAAACATTATATGCGTGCACAAATATCCATCCATATGCATCATCTATATGATAAAACATCCAATTTCATCCATAAACAAGTATAGACACTCATGCATATGCAATATGGAAATGTGTCTGAGCCGATCTAGTGTCTAATGTGTGCTATGCAATCACGAGCAACCACTAGCAGCCACTTGCAACCACTTGCAACCATCAATCGTAACATGTCTCAAACACATGTTTACACCCAATTGTTCCTACCTAAAGGTATAGCCGAATGATAGAAGCAAGTAAAAACCTTGTGCCCATTAGGCAATGTCAAAACTTGAAATCGTCCTCACATGTATACTGATTAGGAGAATAACTCCCCTAAACACTAGCCCAAAACCTATATATACGATTCTAGAAAACTAAGCATGATGGACTCCTTTTAGGTCGCAAGAAATCCCTTCCTAAAACCAACTCGTATCCTATAAAACCCAAAAAGTTTAGTCAACCCAACGAACACCTTCAAGCCCCAAAATGTATTACTAACAGACGGGTCATGCTCCCTATGGGATTTCTAACAGATATGGGATTGGGAACAGGACCGAGAGGATATGCTTGAAAGATAGCATGTAAATAAGCTCTACAGGAAAAGAGGGATCAAGGATATACTCTTAAAAAGAGATATGATACGCGTATCTGGTCTTCAATCTTCTGAGTCGCATTTCCTTGAGCTCAACTCCATTGTGCTTTTACCGTCTTCAACTACACAATTTCGTAGCTTCTTAATTCTTGTTTCTAAAATATGAGTTGGAACTCATATCACTGTCGCCTCTCATTCCACTTTTACTTTTTTTTTCTAGTATACTCGGCTGCATACTCATGGTTTCATGCAATCTCTCCAAAATTCACTAGTGAATCCTGGATCTTGTTTACTCACTATAAGGTATTCCACGTAGAAGAACTATCTCTTGAAAACAAACAAATGCCAACCATGTTGCCAAATGTACTTACTAAGGTGATTTTCTATAACTCATGCATAAGCGAAATGAACCATTGGCCTTAGTGGAGAACACTACTCGAGCGGATCAATAACTATATCAAGAGATTCTAGGTAACTAAACATGGCAGAACCCTAAGGGTTACACTAGACTTCGAGGGCATTACCAAGGCAAGTCAAGCATCTAACTAGCCTCTTTTCATACCCAAGAATGGTACCATCTCTTGACAACCACTCCATCCCTAGAATCAACCCATAGCCCAAAAACTCAACCCTTAGCATAGACATTCTCAAATCTAAACAAGTCATGAATAAATGAGTCGGTTTCCCAAAAGGATTTGAGACAAAAATGGGATCCTCTACTACGCTAGTACTAAGGTGCAGAGACTCAACTATCGAAGCAGAATTAAAAGGTTGCGATGTACAAAAACAAAGTTCCCATGGTATGATAGAAAAGAGAAGCTAAACTTTTAACAGAAACGTTACCACCTCTCTTAGGTATGCTAGTAGTGAGAGCATACAATTGCCCTCTCGATTACCTTGTTCTTTGCCCTTTTTACCATACCAATGATGTTCTTTCTTGTCAAGGGTTTTATTATTCTTTTACTTTGACCTCTTTCCTTTCACCTTTTCCTCCTTCGTGGATTAAGCCTTATCAACAAGTTTCTCATCCTTAGGCTTGTGTTCTTTATCCTCGTTCTTACTATCCTTGTATAGCTTGTTGACAAGTTTCTCGAAAGCTACCTCCATCGCACGACAACCCTACAAAGCTTGAATTAAGATTTGTCGCAAGTAAAACTACTGCGGCTACAGATGGACGTTGGGCACTCCTTTGCCCTCCGACATGTGTCGTATACCTACAAGCTATGGTGAGGAAGAAAGAGAGAAGAGACTCAAGGGAGAATCAAAAGATAGTGCATATGGCTTTGGGGAATATGCCTTTAAAATAAACAAAACTTTTCTTAGAAAAATGCTTCTTTGTAAACA